>CATIWR010007273.1:0-61262 GCA_949677035.1 Omphalea diandra | reverse complement strand
TTAGCAACCTTCTTCATGGCTGTTTGGTGGGGTATTTATAGCCAAACTTCACCAAAGAGTCGTTACAGATCAAAGCTCTCTAAATCTTTGAGACATGTTTGACAGATTTTGCATTTAATGCTTGTCAGGGTGAAATCACGGTCCCTACTGCCTTTCGCGGTCGCGAAATCCAAATTCTTCAAGGGAAACCCCGTTTGTTTCTAACGGCTAGTCCACGTGTCAGCTTCTTATTAGTTCACTAGGAAAATATAGTCGTTGTCCTTCACCTACTTTCAGAAGTCGCGGTTGCGATTTTTTCTTGCACAGGTCGCGATAGAGGCCACGAATCCAACTGCCAAATTGGTTAACTTTCTTCCACAAAGATTGCGGTCACTACCAGCAAGATGTCTTCGCGATTTTTTACTTCCAACAGTCTTATGGGACACTTGTCAAGCTGTGGTTGTGGACTTGCTTCCCTCTTGAATTTCTTTGAAATTCATAGTCGCGACTCAGCCGAGACTTCTACCGCGAATTTATCTGTGTCAATCTGACCTTTCTCTTTTCAAGGGCCGCGACCGAGAATGACACTGCGATTTTGCCTGCTTGATTTTCAGCATGTCTTAACATAAATCGCGGTCGCGAATCTTAGGTTGCGGTCGCAATTTACATGTTACTTTGGAATTTATCAACTTCTTCATTTCTTCTTGAGAGATTGATTCAATTCTACAACAACAACACTTATTTGAAATATTAGTGATGATCAATTTACTTTATCAAGATCAAAAGAGGTTCTAAACCTAGGATTGATTATCCTAGTTCAACAAGTAGAATTGATAAAGGGAAAACACTTACAAAGACACCCCTACCTATGATTATTGATGATAATCTATTTAGGAAGAAAGAATACCATGATAGTAAGTTGGCTAAAGAGTCAGGTAGGATAGCCATAACCCCTAACAAGAATGTGAAGAATGAGAAGGAGAATGCTCCATTTGATGGTTTGTTAAGCAACTAGAGAAAATTCAAAAGACTTTATTAAAGGCCTAGATCAAAAGAAAGCATTGAAGAGCTACTAGACCACAAGCTTAAAAAGCTTTCTACTAATTCTTGGATTCTTCAACTTCCCAAGTTCTTAAGGACATAAAACACAACAAACTATATATGTTCTTATGTGTTTGTCATGAAAACATTTGACATCTTAATATATACTATGTTAAAGCTTTTTGAGTTATCCTTAGCAGGATCTGTGAAGACACGATACTTCAATCAATCAAAGTGATTAACAGAGTTTGGAAGGAGTTGATTAAGGCATTTGAGACCTACTATGCTTGTAATCAAATCTAGAGGTGACCCTGCAAGACTTAGAGTCACTGAGACAAAAAATTGATGAAAGTTTTAATGATTACTTAAGGAGATGAAAGAAGATGACCTCTTATGTTAATGTTAGGCTCCATACCCAAATTTTTGTCATGGATATTTTTATTAATATCATGGTTGTATTTTATTAAATATCTTTATTATATTGTATTTATAATTAAATGATACATTCCATAAATAGTTAATTCTACTTAAGGTCATCAGGTATGTGACTTGATAGTAAAACCCTTAAGTATTCTAAATTATTTGTAGTCGATCATTATTATTGGAATAATAATGAATGAAAACTAATATGTATTTTATGATTGATGGTTATATTTTATTGGTCATAGATATATGATATTAAGTCAAACACATAGATATATGTTTAACAAATATTGTATTGGATCAACCTACTATGAGAACACTACATGGATAAACTGTCATAAGTGATTCTCATAAAATAGTATTAACTTAACTTTTAACCAAAAATCACCATGGCTTCTAATATTATGAACTTCATATTTTGATATGGTCTGATGTTATCTTTAATAGGATGATCATACAAATTAATATTGGACATTGAGTAAATCATATAGAGAAATATAACCTCATGTATTTATAAGAAATACATCTCTAGGCTCCTCAACTTTATGTTTATTTCTCTCTTTAGATATATATTAAGATAATTAGATATATTATCCTAATATTTAGATTTCCTTTTTATTTTAAAAGTTAAAATAAAATAGGATATCTAGTTATCTATATCTCTTAAGATACACAGTTAGCATATATATCTACTTAGTCTAGATACATTTATGATAGGGTTTTCTAAATAACAAGTGAGCATTCACATTACTTATAGAAAATAAAAAAAAAGATAGTCATGCTAAACTTGGTGCTAACACACCATTCGACTTGGAGATAACATGTTCATGTGGATCTTAGGAGAGGATGTTCATCCTGTAGTAATGTTTAGATCCAACTCCAAGCTCAAGATAGAGTGTTACCAGAATAAACTCCCTTTCTACCTTCCAACAATGATGCAACTCTTATTCAAATTGGTAGGATTACTATCATTTTTATTGATTTAATCAAATTGCATAAATCTTTGTTGGATTTTGTACATTTAAAATTTTTTTTGTATCGTGCTTATTCTATAAAACCCAACACTCGAGGTGACTACATGACTGAAGGAGAGGGAACAAGTTATAATGGTTGTTAAAGGAGCCTTGCAAAATGTTGGTGCTAGGATTAAAGGAATGTTAGGATGCAACTTTGAGGATATTAAAAAAGCTAGCCTATAGGCTGAGGATTGGAATTTGAATAGAAAAGCAGTATGTTGGAAGGAGAAATATGCCAACCCAAGATAAAAGGGAGGGAAAGAAGACTACATATGTGAATATGATACAACCCCTGAGATAGTTCATATATTTAGGCAAGCCTCTATCAATGGCATTTAAAAGGCTATAAAATAAAGGAGTGTTGAAGCCAGTATCACTTAAGCTGAATCCTTTACAATGGGGATTTGATGCTAATGCCTATTACACTTATCATCAAAGGGCGGCCACTAAGCTAATGATTATGAAAATGCCTATATATAAGAAAAACCAAGTTATGGCATGTTAAGCATATTCATAAGCATTCTTTTAAAGTGTAACAACAGGTGTTATTATTTCATTATCATCTTAGACTTTTTTGGAAAAGCTAAAATTTCATAGCTTCAAACCTTTCAAGGTGGTGTAAATTTTTCACATGGAGCTTTGGAATTGTAAGGAGATGGTGCTAAAATGTTCAAAGTGAATAGCCATCATTTGAAGTCTTCTTTCTATGATGACACTATGTAAAATGGGGAAATTCTTCTCCTAAATTCACATTAAAGCTGAGAATTTATAGAAAAAGTCTAGCTAATGACTTTAAACAAGCATTTGTTGCAAGGCAACCTAATGTTTTTATTGTTTTTATCATTCTTAGATTATTTATTTTAAATTTTGCATGTTATTTCTTTTTAAATTTTCAAGTATTGTAATGTTTAAATTCTTAGAAATTTAATAGTTTTTGCTAGTTTAATTCATAGTTAGAGTGCTAATTTTATGTTTCAATTTGTGTTTGTTAGTGTTAATTTTAATTTAATTGTGCTAATTATAGGTTAATTTGGGAGTAATGACCATGGGGCAGCTGTGTTTGATGCAACTACTAAGTGCAAAGTATGTAAAAAAAAAAAAATTATAGTTGCTGCAGATTTTCATAAACCATGTGATGACCCATGCAAATGCTCATGAATGAAGACTGCTCAAAGGTGATGTTTGAATAGCAAGGATGAATTGGGTCTAAGTTGATGAAATGGGTATCAAATTTGTGGAATGGGTTGTTATTTGTTCAGGGCAAGCTCCATTTTAATAGAAGTTGGTCTATTAATTCTTTTTAATGGAATATGAGAGTTGGGTTTTTATTCATGGGCCTAAGATAAGAATAATAAAAATTTTAAATCCCCATCTTTTTCCCTTAACCCTAAATGACATCCCACTCTGCCTCTCCACTAACCAAGCATGTCTCCCTTTATCCATGTCGTCATGTTCCTCATTTCTCTTCATGTCATCTCTTCTCTTATTTCAAATATTTTTTCCCCAAACCACTTAATTTTCTCCCTTCCCTCGAATCCCTCCTTCTCGAACCCTTCCCACAATTGGTTCTTCATTTGACCTCACCAACGAAGCCTCTATGCCTAAAACTAAGAAGAAGTTGGCCAAATCTTTAGCTAGTTCTCCATCTTTGAAATGGTTCCCACAAACCTGAGCCTAAGCTCATCATCTTTAAACCCCGATTTACATCCTATAACACGGTCGACTTTCCTCCCTCAAAGTGAAGCACCTAATCTCAAACTCAACACTTTCTTCATCATCTTTAGATGCCGACTTTTGCACTCACTGGATCCCAACAACGAAAACCATATCAAAAGATTGAACTTTTAATTCCAACAATTTCAATCCCTTTTTCATATTGTTTTACTTGACTTAATTTTTTAACAATTGGAATTTGTCTGGATACTGTGAATATTTTGGTTATTTCTAGTTGCAGGTGGGAATTGTTATGTTCAATTTATGCTCTAAATATGCAGGACCAAAATTGGAACTACTATTATGTTTACTATTGTTTTTAGTTTTTTAGTAGTTTATTGATGTTGATGCTATCAATGTTGATTTTTAAAATTGTTGGAACATTTGGGTCTAATTATCACTATTGCATGAAAGGTAGCTGGGTAAAAAAAATTTATGGGGAAGATTGATGATATAATTTGCAAATTTTTTATGGAATAAATTGTTTAGTTATGGATTTGGAATTGTTTATAGGAATATGGTTTACTTGAGAATTATTTTGAATTAGGTTGTTTTAAGTGTTTTGTTATACTATTAATACTGTTTGCACAAGTACATGGTTATTCTGATTTGAGTAACATTTTAATTTTTGGTTATGTTTACATGAATGACATTGTTTGACACTTGTGCAAATTTGTAGCAGTTGTGGTAAAATTGCATATCAAAAATTAGAATTAATTAGCAACAAAACTTTATGTGTGACAATTAAAGGTTGTGAATTCGATCATTTATGGAAATATCACATCAAATGCGTCCAAAATCTCACATGAAAAGGGAAGTATTTGTTTATTTTCCCTTGCTTTTTTATTTTTTTTTCAAATGTTGAAGACAATGTTGTCTTTAAGTTTGGGGAGGGGAATAAATTCAAAATTTTTAATTTCAATTGATTCATTTAGGATTAGTAGGATTTTGTTTATAGTTAGTTAATTGTGACTATTCTTGATTAAATTCAATCATTCTTTTGTTAATAGTGATATAGCATTTTTGGAGTATTGTATGTTCAAAGAGTAAAAGGAATAATTGAAGTTAAGAATTGATCAATGAAATAATTGTGGAAAAATGGATTTATTCAAATGTCATGATAATTTAGGCATGATTTTCTTTTTTGAAAATTTAGGCATTTAAGGATACTTGATAAATAATGTAAGCAATTGTTTTGTATACTTTTGATTGAGAATGTGCTTAAACTATTATACTTTATAATGATTGTTTGTTTAAATTCTAGGCATGTGCTTAATAGCTTGTTAAAAACTTTTCCACTAATTCTAGAATAAAACATATAATCTTTTGAGGTGAAATATTAATTCACATTTGATCAATAAATGATTTATATATTTTTTGTGTTAACCTATTTAGCCCCTTTCATACCTTATCAAATTTAACCTTTTGCATCCTTTTTTAGCCTTGAAATATACTTTAAGAGTGTATACAAGCCTTTTTTTGGGTACCTTTAACCTTATTACCATATAACTCATATTATGGTCTATCCTTCAAGAGAATTTTAAATTTTTAAGTGGCATTAGAATTTCCATTATATTTGTTGAGAAAGTTGAATTTCCTTCTTGATTGTAAATTTAAGTATATGTGCAAGTATTTGATATTTGAGAAAAAAAAAAAGTTGGAATGTGTAATGCTTGTATATTTATAATTTATTGGTTATTTTGGTTAGTGTTAAAAAACAGAAAAAATAGAAAAAGAGAAAAAAAAAAGGAAATAGTTAAGAATTGTGAAGTCTTCTGAGTTTAATGCTTAAATTGTTTAGAGTTCACAAAATTTTGTGAGATACATTATGTACATAATTTACTCTTGAAATTTGTGATGAACTTTGATTGTTTGAGTGATTCGCTAAGGAATAAAAGAATGAACGGTTTGACAAGTTTGAAACTTTTGAGAACATATGAGAATTTTTAGTGTTAATTATTTTCATTGTTGGAATTCTCTTGCTTGAACCTTTTATCCTTTTCATTAGTAAGCCACTAACCCTTAGTCACATTACAAGCCAATAAAGACCTTAGTAAGCTACTAAGCCTTAGTCACGTTGTAAGCCAATAAAGCCTTAGACACGTTGTGCAGGTGGTGCAGAGGGTTGAGCCACTCCTTTTCCTTTTTCTGCTCTAGATATCTTCTTTAGGGCCATTGCAAGAGATGAAGAGAATTTGAAAGAATTTGATGCTTTGAAGGTAAGAGAGTTTAAGAGTAGGATGAAGTGAAGAAAAACACTATTTGGAGGTTTTATATCGCCATTGAAAATGTCTAGAAACGGTTAGAAATGGTTTAATGAAAAGTTGGAAATGGTTGGCAGTCAATTCACTTAATTGCCAGGCAGTTACCCAAATTCGCGTCAGCGAAATCATGAATCGCGACCGCGAATTTCAGAAATGTGAGTAACAGACAAATTTTCCTCGGAAATATGTGCCTTAACAGTCAAAATTTTGAAAATTTGACCAAATTCACGGTGGAGATGAAATTCCACGACCGTGAATTATTGTTTAGTGGCCAGGTGACTTTGACTTGTAATTCACGACCTTGAAGGAAGGATAATGACCTCGAATTATGAGTTAGCAAGGAAAAAATAGTTGAATTTTGAAAAATAATTGTGATCCACTTTATTATATCAAACACAAATACCACAAATCAACAAATATCAATACACATAGCAATTTCACACATAAGATCAAAAATTTTCACTTTAGGGAGCTTCCATCAAGCATTCCCAATTCTTTTTTAATGAAGTTCATTCTCTCTTCATTTAGAGGTAAATATCTACAAGTTGATGATTTGTGTCAATAAATTCTAACACAACATCACGTTTTTGCACATGATCTTTAAAAAATGATGTCTAATATCTATGTGTTTGCTCCTAGAGTATTGGATGAGATTCTTAGAGAGATTAGTAGCACTTGTGTTATCACATTTAATAGGAATATGATCAATCACTTTGCCAAAATCCTTCAATTGTTGTTTTGTCCAAAGAACTTGGGTGCAACAACAACTCGCAACAACATACTCGGCTTCTGCAGTGGATAAGACAACCGACACTTGCTTTTTACTAAACTAAGAAACTAAGCATTGGCAAGTCCTAAAAGTGTTTTTTCTATATAATAGGCTACCTGCATAATCCACATTCGAATATCCTACGAGACTAAAGAAAGAATCCCTAGGATACCATAATCCTAAATGAATTGTGTCATGCAAATATTTTAAAATCCTCTTAACAACTGAGACTCTTTAGGGGAGGATTGGAACCTAGCACACATACAAACACTAAACATGATATTTGGCCTAAAAGCAGTAAGATAAAGTAAAGATCCAATCATACCTCGATATCTTTTTTCATCTACCATCTTTTCCGATTCATCTTTATCTAGCTTGATGGTACCACTCATTGGGGTTTTGGCTACCTTGCAACCATCCATGCCAAATTTCTTGAGTATCTTACTTGTGTATTTGGCTTAGTTAATGAAGATTCCTTCCTTGGATTGCTTGATTTCTAGACCGAGAAAGAACTTGAGCTCTCCCATCATGCTCATTTCAAATTTTCTAGTCATACACTTAGCAAAATCCTCACAAAAAGATTCATTAATAGCACCAAAAATGACATCATCAACATAGATTTGAATAATTAATGTGTCATGTTTGTGCTTTTTAACAAAAAGTGTGGTATCCATCTTTCCTTTTTCAAAATCATTTTTTAAGAGAAATGAACTAAGCCTTCCATACTAAGCTCTTAGAGCTTGTTTCAACCCATATAAGGTTTTGTTCAATTTAAAAACATGATTTGGAAAACAATATGGCTCAATACCGGGAGGTTGTTTACCATAGACTTCCTCCTCAATGATTCCATTAAAAAATGCACTTTTCACATCCATTTGAAAAAGTTTAAAATACATATGGCATGCAAAGGCTAAAAGAATCCTTATGGCCTTTAATTTTGCTACAGGGGTAAAGGTTTCATCATAATCTATGTCTTCCTCTTTGTTGTATCCCTTAGCAACCAATCTAACTTTGTTTCTAGTAATGAAATTTTGCTCATCTAACTTGTTCCTAAACACTCACTTACAACCTATAATTGGGTGTTCTTTAGGCCTAAGGATAAGTTCTCATACCTTATTTCTCTCAAATTAGTTGAGTTCCTCTTACATAGCAACTACCCAACACTCATCATCAAGAGCCTCATCAATTGATTTTGGCTTAAGTTGAGAAACAAATACAAGATTATTATCTAAAAAATTAAGTTGAGATCTAATACTTACACCCTTAGATGTATCACCAATGATCAAGTCCTTGGGGTTATACTTGGAAAATCTCAAATCCTTGGGTAGATCTTGGCTTGGCTTTACTTGTTGTTGATGATGTTGGTCTTCATCTACTCTTAATGAATCACCTTTTTCTTTATCTTCTTTTCTTATAGAATTTTCTAATTCCAACTTCTCAAAGTCACCTATAAGATCATTAATAAAAATACCTTTCCCAAGATCAAGTTTACTAGATTCATCAAAAATAATATTCATAGACTCTTCAACTACCATTGTTATAAACTTTATATGCCTTACTTGAGGTGGAATATCCCAAGAAGATACCTTTATGGTTTTATAATCAAATTTCCCAAAGTTATCCTTAGTGTTCAAAATATAGCACTTACATCTAAATAATCTAAGGTATGATATCTTGGGTTTTCTATCATTTCATAACTCATAAGATGTTTTTATTGAGAATGAGTCTTTTAAAAACTCTATTTGCAATATAACATGCAGTGTTAATGGCTCTGGCCTAAAAGTAATTTGGTAAAAAATACTCATTGAGCATTGTCCTAGCCATTTTCACTAATGTTTTATTTTTTCTCTCTACAACACCATTTTGTTGTGGTGTTCTAGGAGTTGAAAAATTATGGAAAACTTCATTCTCCAAATAATAATTTTCAAATGATACATTTTGAAATTTCTTTCCATGGTCACTTCTAATAAAAGATATGAAGTAACCTTTTTTGAACCCTTTTTGCGAAACTTTTAAAAGCATCAAAGGAATCATTCTTATGAGCTAGAAAAGATACCCAAGTAAACTTAGAGTAGTCATCTACTAGGACTAGTGCATAATGCTTTCCACCTAAGCTAGCACTTTTAGTGGGTCCTATCAAGTCCATATGAATAAGTTGAAGGGGTCTAGTTGAACTTACAACATTTTTGGCTTTGTGAGAGGCATGGTGTTGCTTCCCCATTTGGTAAGGACCATATGTCTTGTCTTTGGAGAAATTTAGCTTGGTAAGTCCTTCCACTAACTTTCCTTTAGATAGGCTTTGAAGAAGATCCATACTTGCATGTTCAAGCCTTTTATACCACAACTAAACTTCATTGCTCAAAGACATAAGACACATAAAAGATTGGTTAGCCAAATTGTCTAAGTCAATTGAGTAGGCATTGTCTTTCCTTTCACCCTTGAAAATAACCTCATCATTTACTAAAGTGGTGACTTGGCATTCTCTAGGATCAAAGGTGACTGTGTTACCTTTGTCACACAATTGATTTACACTTAACAAATTATGTAAGCCACTAACTAAAAGAATATTATCAATTAAAGAGCAACCATTCTACCAATGGTTCCAATGCCAATTACCTTACCCTTAGCATTGTTACCAAATGTGACATCTCTACTTTCTTTTTCCTTTAATGTTGTGAATAGCTTTCTATTTTCAGTCATATGCTTAGAACATCCACATGCCAATTGCTTGATTTGGTGGCTGCTACACTCCCCTACACAATAAAAGTAAGTTACCTTTTCTCAGGTACCCAAGCATACTTGGGTCCTAGGGGGTTAGGATTTGAAGGGTCCTCTAGTTTGAGGTGAGCCTTCTTAATATAGTAATGAATATTGATGTGTCCAAATCTCATGCAATAATGGCATTGGAGTTTAGACTTGGGAGTCTTTCTCCTATGCACATGTTTAGTATGAGTAGGATGTCTTCTCATACCTTGATCGTGTGAATGCATGCATGTACATGTATGATGAGTAGGAGTAGAGAGTTTCTTATGAGAATGACCATGTTGTTTATTATACATGTAGGCATGGTTAGCTTTTTGAGTCTTGGCTCTAGAGCTTGGGGGAGCTTTCCCTTTGCCCTTAGGTTTAAAAGGCTTAGTGCTAGGAGCACTTTTCTTCCTAATTACCTCAACCCTTGATGTTTGAGGTTTTGAAGCTCTAACAAATGTGGTTTGAGATGATGACGAGGCTCCGTTGAAGCCTAGACCATGTCTAATTAATGGTGGTCTTTCTGACACAATCAATGTGTCCAAGGCTTCCTTTCTTTTATGAAATTTGGAGATTCAGCTTCTAAGCTTAATGACTTCTCCCTTTAGAGTGTCATTCTCCTTTCTTAGTGAAGCTACGAAAGAAGATGATGTAGAAAGACTAGCCACAGATTTTTTGAGCTCATCATTAGATGTTCTCAATTATCTTACAATGTCATTGAGGGATTTATAACCATCCTCTAATTTTTGACATTTTTTTTGTAAGATTTCATTTGCGACTAGTATTTATCATATCTCATAGTTAGAGCCTTTATAAGCTCTTCATCTATTTTATTAAATTCAAAATCTGAATTAGAATGGGAAGAAGTACTTACCTCATTAGTAGGATTTTCTTATGCCATAAAACAACTATTAGCAATTTCTCCTTCTTCCTCTTCTTTACTTGAGCTATCATCCCAAATCGCTGAAAATCTCTTTTTCTTCTCCTTGTCCCATCTCTTCTTTTTCTTCTATTTGGGACACTCATACTTGATGTGGCCTTGCTTGCCATATTCATAACAAGTGACATCATTGGATTTTTCTCTTAGACTAAGAGTTGTCTTCTTGAAACTTCTTCTTTCTTTTCTTCTTTTCATAAACTCCTTTATCCTTCTTGAGAGCATTGCTAGCTCCTCTTCTTCCTTGTCACTTTCTTCATCACTTGAGGTAATTTCTACCTCCTTCTCCTTTGTTGAAGATTTAAGGGCCAGGGTTCTTCTTTCTTTTTTTGGTTTATCTCCTTAGCCTCTTAGCTTCTTCATTTGCTCATCTTTTTGTAAGGCCAACTTATGAGTTAAGAGTTTGCCTATCAATACATCTGTTGGCACCTGTCCAATCTTTGGATTGGACTCTTGGATGCTGCACACTCTAGCACAAAATTTATCTAAAGGAAAAGTTTTGAGGATTTTTATGTTTACCTCATACTTTGTGAGAGTCCTTTCGAATTTCTTCATATTGGTGACAATAGATAGGAGCATATTTGTCATTTCAGTGATTATTTCATTATCCTTCATCATGAATAACTCCCATTAATAGTTACGTACATCTCCAACTGGTTTGACTTAACTAGTGTTGTGCCTTCATGGTAATTCTCAAGTGTCTTCCAAATGACATGTGCTGTTTGACAATGTTGCACTCTTCCAATCTCTTCTCTAGAGAGAGAGCTTAGAAGAATGGTCATTGCCCTATTGTTTTTGCCATTTGATCTCCGATGAGCTTCAACTCATTCTTCCCTTAGGATAAGTTCTTCAATTCCATCCACTACCTTAGTGGGTGGCTTCCATTCTATGACAACTACATCCTAAAGGTCCACCATATTTATGTCAAGATAGATTTCCATTCTATACTTTCAATGAGTATAGTCGAATCCATCAAAATGAGGCTTGAGGTATGAATGGATTCCTTTTTGTGCCATTGATATTATCTCACCTAAGTAAGGCTAGAATGTGACATTTGGCTCTGATACCACTTGTTGGCCCTAGGCACCAAGAAGGGGAGATTGAATTGGTGTATAAAAATTAAAACAAGAATGTAAGAAAAAAATGAGTAAAAGATAGACACAAGATTTAAAGTGGTTCAGGTATAATCGACCCTACGTCCACTCCACAATTCTCATTAATTGGGTGTTCCACTATCTTCAAATGGTATTTCTAAGCTCACACCTAACTTTTACACTTGTGTTTTCTAGGCTCACACAACAACCTTTACACTTGTGTTTTTGAGGCTCACACAACAATCTTTACACTTGTGTTTTTAAGGCTCACACAATAACTCTTTTTAGTGTTTTTGCAGGCTCACTCTACAAACCTTTACAAATGGTGTTTATGCTCACACCAAACAATCACTTAAAGAATAGAAAAGATTGAATAGTAAAATTGTAAACGTTTAGGTTACAAATTAATGAATTCTCTTTTATTTACATCTGTTTGGTGAGGTGTTTATAGCTTTTACCCACTAAAGAGACGTTGCAATAAAACTAGTAGCAAATCTCCAAAGTATGGTAGATAGATTTTGCATTAAATGCTTATTAGACTTCATTCGCAATCGCGATTTTCCAATTTTCCATACGAGAGCCAAAAAATGCGATGAAATCCCCATTTGTGTCTAACGGTTAGTTCACGTGTCATCTTCTCATTGGTTCACCAAGAAAATAAAGTTGTTGCCTTTTACCTGCTCACAAAATTAGCGATCACGATTTTCTTGTACAGGACGCGACTTAGGATGCAAATTCATCTGTCAAAATGTTCATCTTCTTCTTCATGATTCGCGATCGCTACCCACAAGTTGCCATCATGATTTTTGTCTTCCAATGGTCACCTGGAACACTTGTCATTATGTGATTATGGACTTGATTCCCTCTTGAGTTACTTTAAAATTCGCAGCCGCAATTAAGGCGTGACATACACCGCGAATTCGTCTGTGACTTTGGTACTGCCATCTTTAGATGGGTCGCGGCAGAGAAGTGGCCAGCGAATTCGCCTGTCCAATTTTTCAACTTGCCTTAATCTAGTTCGCGATTGTGATATTTGAAGTTGCGGTCGCGAATTAAGAGACACTTTGCTTTCTTTAGAGATTATAGACTTCATCTAACTTTCAATTTAGAGGCTAACTAAAAACTACAAAACAACACTTAATTCAAACATTATAATTGAACAACCCTTAAAACTACAAAGATCAAGTGGTTAAAGTTAAAGCAAGCTTCCTCATCTTAAAGGTATAGGAGTTTACCTTATTTTATTCATGATGTCCAATACATGTTACCATGTTAAAGGTCAAGGAGCCTAAATTATTATCCATGTCCATTATTAGTCATGTTAAACATAATATCAAACACAAACATGCTAATAACATGAGATAACATAAACATGTAAAACATAAGATAATAATATTGCAAATAAAGGCCAATAGGCTTTGGGCAAGATTTTAGGGATGCAAATGGGAATCATAAGATCTTGAGTGCTCTCCGAAGGAGCTATAAAAGAGAATGTCATGTCAAAGACTTAGAATACCTCTAGCCATGAATAAAAGCTAGAATGCCAAAGAAAGTGGAGAGACATTTATAAATTCCTATAAAGCCTAAACCTTAACTTATCAATCAATATAAGTGAAGAAGAAAGCAAGGGAAAGAGGTTTTAGGGTAACAAACCATCCAACATCCATGCTTAGTATCACCTAAAATTGAAACAAAGAAGAGGAATGGAAATTTAATCATAAAAAAGGCTACCGTACCTTCTCTCATGGTGATGGAAACTAAAGAAGCACAAAACTTCTACTCCTAATGCAAATGATTTATAAAATAAAAAGAATCAAAAGGTCATAGGGGTGAAAAGCCCTCTCCTTCTCCTATTCTCCCATGGATACACTATAAAACATACAAGAAGAGAGGTGAAACAAACATAAAATAGAGAGATTAGACATATCAAAACATACATTTGGATTAATCATTGCCCCTCTCGTCTTAAAATGAAGAATGAGGGTCATAAGCATTACTACATATCCCATTCTTACTATAAGAGACTCATAAAGCCCCTAAAAGAACTATACAAATATAAAAGCCAACATAAAACCAAATTGACAAAAACTATTTTATTATAATGGAAAAGGGTTGTACAAACCATCTGGTGGTTTGTACAGCCTTATTAAAGGCTTGTGCAAAAATTATGCTTATATGTATAACCCTTTAAGATGATTTGAAAATGAAAAGAAAAAGATGGAAGAAAGGAAGGGGAGTCCTTGGATGCCGTATGTACTATCTCTTGCCTGTAGAAACACTTTGATATGAGAAAAATCTTTCATATGTTAAGGAATATGATGCAAAAGTGTGGTGTAATGCTTGATTTCTACCTTGAATCTTATTGTGATAGTGTTGAAGTTTGCATTTTTTATGTAAGAGTGAGGTTTTTAAGGTTTATGGAGTAATTTTTGTAGAGTTTGGTTGAGATGCTCCAACCCTGTCCTTCTTCCTTAATAGGAGAGGCATTTTTAGAGATAGAATGGGTGCAACTAAGCTCAATGGCTTGGGTTACACCCTATCCAAGACCCCCTATAAATAAGAACAAGAAAAATTTAGAGATTAGGATTTGAAAGTTATTTGTATAACCTTAGGGTTGGTTGTACAAACTTGGGGCTAGATGTACAACATTCTTAGGCTTAATGGTCAAGTGTTCCAAAACCTTCTTGTTGCTAGGGTTATTGGGATATCTATACAACCATGTGGAAGGTTGTACAGACCTTTGAAGTTGGCTATACAATCATCTATCCTGCCTATACAATGAATAATTTCTTCTCTCAAATGGTTTTCAAGGTTTTGGTTTAGTGAAAGGGCGAGTTTGATTTAAGGCTTTCTCCAAGCTTTTGCTCATTTCTTATGCATTGTATGCCTTATTATTTGAAAAAAAATTCAAGTAGTTTCTTATCATTTTGCATTTTAAAGATCCAAAGTCTAGTGCTTATAGTATATGAGATAAAACCCTAGTCCCTATGCCTTGATAGTTTTGAGTTATGCCTTCTTACTCTTTTTGGCATGAGACTATGCCCTTAATTCCTTTTTTGCAAGTTTAACCTTTTGTTTATAACATTCTCTTGCATGATTGTTATATGTCATTATATGAATAAACCCTACACCTAATCTTTGATGTATTCCAATCCTTCTCACACTTATATCTTGCTTTTAGTTGGTGTGGGTAAATGATTGATGTACCAAATATATGGTTTAGAGCCATTCAAATGGGAAGTTGATTAATAAGGAAAAATATGCAATGAGCTAAAGTTTATATTGGATTTCTAAATCTAGGCAATTTCAGGTGTTTAACACCTTTTTCAAATAGTACCTAACTTTTGAATTTAGATATCTGCTGGGATGAAGATGGGTTAGACCTTCTAAGACTTATTTAAACCATAACTCTCCTTATTTGAAATTTTATCTTGATTAAAGTCAAATGGCGACTTATCAATGTAGCATCCCATTTATAGGTCCCATGATAAAATCCCATTTCATATCGGTCTCTATCCATTAAGAAGCATGTCTCATGGATCTTGGATGATCCTTACACGTGCCATTTAAGGAAAGCACATCTCATGGATCATGGATGATCCTTGCACATGTCATTTAGGGATTACATAAAAGTATGCCTTGCATTTTCTTAGTTCCCATTGATCGATAAAAAGTGAGAGTTATAAACAAGATTTCACTTATTTGAGTGCAGCTTGATTTGAGCCATGATGTCAATATTCTTTGCATAATCAACATTCTCTCGAAATAATTCATAATCAAACAAAACACTCAAAAACAAGAGTTTGAACTTCTCAAAATTTTGTTATGATACAAAATGTTATTGAAATAAATAATTAAATCAAATGCCTTATCATTTTTGAAGTTATATGATCAATAAATAATACTCTCAATTATTAATAAAAATTACTAAATTAGGAAAAAATAAAAAAAATCCAAATTTTGGAAAAAAGTAACCTCCAATTGAACTATATATTTGTAATCTAATATCAGTAATCTAATTAAGGAGAGAAATAACCAAAAAGAAAAAAAAAAGACTTCTAAAGCATCATTTGATATATTTTAGATATTAAATAAAAGAAATATTAATTAATTAATTTTACTATGTTTAGTAATTTTAAAAATCAATTTAATTGATATAACTTATGTTAGAATTTTAAATTTTATTTATTAATTTAAAATTAAAATTATAAAATAAAAATATTAAACGTAATAAATATAAATATTTTCTTTATATAAACTTTCATTTATATTATTAAAAAATAATGAAGCAAGATTCTTTTAAGTTCTTATGTCATACTCCTATACAAACTTAAGAAAGATTTTGACTTGGGGATCGAACTATAATTCTATTAACGGACATTTGATTGTTGAACTCTTAAAAGAAAATAATTTAAAATATTAAATTTCTATATTTGGTATATACAACAATGTTATATCGCTACATTCCTAAACCTATAAATCTCATCCTTATTTTTTCATTTATATGAAAAACTATTTTCGTATTTTAAGAGATGAAAAAGTTATTTTCTAATAGCTATTAAAAATTGTATAATTATGTTTTGACAAATATGTCTTAATTAATGTAATATATAGATATATATAACATCATATATATTTTTATTTACTTACGAAACTAAAACTCATATATTTATTTAACACAGTCCCAATTAAAACAAAGAGTATAAGTTATTGTCCAATTTTAATTAAAATGATTATTGAACTATAAAAACCTATAGTCTCTTGTTAGTTTAGTGAGTAATTAAATTATTTTTAAATTTTTATTATCATAAACTATATATTTTGAATTATTAGTATGTTATAGTTATAAAATACTTTTTTAAGATAACAAAATAATTATTAAGTATGTTTAATAGTATTTATATTTTATATTAGATTGATAACTATGATAAATTTATAATTATTTATTATATATTATAATATCATATGTTGTAATTATATTATATTTAATTATATTTCATATTAAATTGATTATTATGATCACTTTTATTATATAAGAATTTTTTATATATATTAATTAACTAAAAGTATATATAATTTAATTAATTTTTTAAATTATTTATTTATAAACTAAATATATTAATTTTAAATCTATAAAAAATTTTATATCATATACATGGGTGAACATGAAATTCGCATATTCTTGAATTGGATTGAGTAACTGAATTGAATTGAACTGAAACCAAAAATTTTAATGTGAGTAGTAAAATACCCTAGCCAAATTGTACCGATCTTTCAAAAAGGAATGATATTGAAAATTTTATATTATTCTGATTGAGAATCAAACTGATCTGTATTTTAACCGTCCAATACCGGAAAAACTGAACCAAATCGTAGTTTTATATATATATATATATATATATATATATATATATATATATATATTATAATTAACTCAATTAATATATATAAATTATTAATAATTAGGCTTTTATTAATTATAAATTAATAATACATATTAAAAAATTATTAATTTAATATTTAATGTGTAAATTATTATATTAAATTATTACTAATTTATTTTAATCTTGAATAATTAAAAATAAAAAATATAAATTGTGTTTTATTTTGTTTCATAAATATTAAAAATATAAAGTTTAATTTTAATAAATTAAAATAATTAAATACCTGAATCGGTATAGAACCAAACATAATCCTCTAAAATGAACTGAAAAATTATATTAAATCTTTTTGAATTTATAAGACCTAACTACACTGAACTGAAAATTCGAAATAGTATTAATTTTTTATTTTTAAAATTCTTAAAATTTCAGAAATTTTTAAATCTCGGATCTCAGAACGAAACCATATTTACTCCAAATCATATAAATATAAAAATTTACATTCTTACAATCAGTGACGGAAATATTAAATTTTGCATCAAACCAAATGCTCCTAAATATTCTAATATTTTCTTTCGACCAAAAAAAAAAAAAAAACGACGGACCGAAATGTACGGCCCCGTCCTTACCTTCTCTGACACCGGGTCGCTTCTATCAAGCGCTCTGTGCTCATTTCAGCCGCGCCCCCTAACCATTTGTTCAATTAACGCTTTTTTGTTTCTTTGTTCTGTTTCTATCTTGTAGCAAAAAAAGAAGCGATCCATTTCTTCTTCAAATCTCAGATCTAAAAATCTTACCCCTTTTTTTTTTTTTGTTTAAAGTCACATTTTAAACAGAGCCACAGTCATCGCTAATGCTCCAAATTGCAACTCCAAAACCCTAAAACTTCGAATTAAATTCAATGGAGCAACTAAAGACCATAGGCAGGGAGCTCGCCATGGGCTCCCAAGGAGGTTTCGGCCAGTCTAAAGAGTTCCTCGATCTTGTCAAATCCATCGGCGAGGCTCGATCCAAGGCCGAGGAGGACCGGATAGTTCTCGGAGAGATCGAAACTCTAAAACGACGCATCGTCGAACCCGACATCCCTAAGCGGAAGATGAAGGAGTACATCATCCGTCTGGTCTATGTCGAGATGCTTGGCCATGATGCTTCCTTCGGCTACATCCACGCCGTCAAGATGACTCATGATGATAATTTACTTCTCAAGCGGACTGGCTATCTTGCCGTCACACTGTTTTTAAATGAGGATCATGATTTGATTATCTTGATTGTGAATACCATACAGAAGGACTTAAAATCAGATAATTATTTGGTTGTTTGTGCCGCGTTGAATGCGGTTTGTAAGTTGATTAATGACGAGACCATTCCTGCGGTGCTACCTCTGGTTGTTGAATTGTTGGGTCATTCTAAGGAGGCTGTTCGGAAGAAGGCGATCATGGCTCTCCATCGCTTTTATCAGAAGTCACCATCTTCCATTTCTCATCTCGTTTCCAATTTTCGCAAGGTTAGGTCTTCAGATTACTAACGATTGGTGCTTTGGCAAATTCGCAATAGCATTTCATGTGTGTTAGTAAAACTTAACATATGCCAGTTGGATTATATCTCGTCAAGCTGGAATCTGGGAATAAGAACATGTTCAATATGTAATATTTATTTAATCAACTCATTTTCCAAGATAGAATTTTTTAGTATTGGACAACAACAACCAGATATAGGGAACATAATTTAAAAAACAACAGGTCTAAGGGTGTCAAATGATTTTTGTAATAGGGGACAGTATCAAATATTAGCGTCTTAGTGATAATTTGAGAGAATAAGAAAACTGTCCTAAGAAGGGATTTTGCCACTAGTCCACAATATGTAATCGTTTTGACCACTAATTGTAACAATGTTATGTGGATTAGCTTAAAATGCAGAACATTTTGGCCCTGTTTGGAAACTCAGATTTTTAAAAAATTCAATATAAAAAATTGTTTTTTAATGATTCTCTTATTTGGAAGGTCTAAAAGATTTCAATTCTAGCATTTAAAAAGAAATGATTTGATGAAAAGTCAAATTAAGTCACAAACTATAAGATTTTGAGGGAATTCATTTTAATTAAAAAATTTAGATAAAGTTACTCTATTAATCTTGCAACTTAAATTAGCATTATGTTTTTTTTAAATAAACAAGGGTATTTAAAGAAATAAAACGATCTCAATTCATTATATATTTATTCCAAATAATAGAATTCAATTGAATTCTATCAATTTAAAGTTTGTTCCAAACAATAGAATTCTATCACTAAATAGAGTCTTCTTTTCTTTTCTTGGATGCTTTGTTTCAAATAGGACCTTTGTCTTGACCTATTTGTCTGTAGAGGAAATTATCAAGAATAAGACTTTATATCTTGGAAAATTAAGGACAATCATTGTTTGAATTCTAGATATCTGAGATTTTTTCAGCAATTGTTCACGTACTGCAGTTGCACTCGCTTTTATTCATTTGTAGTTATGGAACAAAATATAAACATCTCAATTCACCTAGTTCTGAACAATTTTTAGAGTCTGGAACTTGTGATTTTTTTGGAAGGAGACGATGGAGAGAACAGTTTACTTTGCCTGGAAGAAGATGAATTCTTCTTGAATTACCTCTGAATATCGTGCCAGCTTTGTAACGTAGCTTCCTTTGTTGCAGAGGCTTTGTGATAATGATCCTGGAGTCATGGGTGCAACACTTTGTCCTCTTTTTGATCTTATAACCATAGATGTTAATTCTTATAAAGATTTGGTGATAAGCTTTGTAAGCATTCTTAAACAAGTAGCTGAACGCAGATTGCCGAAGAGTTATGATTATCATCAGATGCCAGCTCCATTTATACAGGTATTTCAACTATTGCTTTATTCTTGTTGGACTTTCTTGCTGCCAGGGGCTGCACTATGGTGTTACATGTCTACTGACATATTCTCACAATAGGCTGTATACAAAGCATTGGATGACTATGCATTAGTCGATCACATGTTGACATTTTCCTTGAAGAGAGCTGGTTCTACATTAAAAGTGTATTTGGTATTATTTGCTAACAGACATAAATGGCTTTAAAATTGGTGAAAGTCAATGTCAGGAGCAATCTGACAGTTACATCTTCATATAATATGTTAACTTGTTTCTCTTCTATTTCTTTCTTTCTACACACACACGCGCGCGCGCGCGCGCGATGATTTAAATGTGGTTTACTCTTTGCAGATCAAGTTGCTGAAAATCTTGGCATTGCTAGGAAGTGGTGACAAGCAAGCAAGCGAACACATGTATACTGTTGTGGGTGACATATTTAGGAAGTGTGATTCTTCAAGTAATATAGGAAATGCTGTACTTTACGAGTGCATATGCTGTGTTTCTTCCATACTTCCCAATCCTAAGCTACTGGAAGCTGCTGCTGATGTAATAGCTAGATTCTTGAAGGTTTGTCTTCTGCAGCTTATAGACTCCTAGTGAGTGCATAGATTGCTGTGGCATGGTATTTCTTTTGGCTTTATTTTGGAGCAGCACACATGATACATTGTTATCATTTTGGCAGAGTGACAGTCATAATCTGAAATATATGGGCATTGATGCCCTTGGTCGATTGATAAAATTAAGTCCAGAGATTGCTGAGCAACACCAATTGGCAGTGATAGACTGCTTAGAGGTAATTCTTTTACTTTGAAGTGCTTGTGGGATGGGTTATTTTGCTTGATTCAGAGAGCTGGTGGGTGTTAACTCTTTACTTATTTTTCCCCACTTATGATTGTTGACAGAAAATTTTTATCTCCTATTTCATTTGCATATGGCCGTATTTTACTATATTCCTCTATAGAACTGGAAATAAATGTGTATTCGTGAAGAAAATTGGTGTTGGCAGTTTATAAATAAAGCACATATAAGCTGGTTGTTATTTTAAGCATAAGCTCATGGCAATTGTTTTGGATGAGTATGGTGGCCAATAGCGGTCAAGGTAGTAATGATGATGATGGGCCAGTGCTAGTTGTCGGGATGTTTATGTTGTTAGATAGTGGTGGAAGCAGCAATACTGTGATTAAAAGGAAGGAATTAAAGTTGATTCTACCAGGGATTTCTGTTTCTTTCATTTATTTTTCTTTTTCTTTTTTTTTTTCTTTTCGGGTGGGGGGGTGTTTTGTCAGTTGGCCAAGACTGTTATTCATTATGAAATTTAGAACCTAATTTGGAATGGCTAATACTCTAAGATTAAAAAAAAAAAAAAAAAAAAAAAGAAGCTATTTGGCTCTTTGTGATAGTACCGATTAGCATCATTAGCATTTGTTTGAACATAACTTTTAAACATTTATTTTGTTGCTGTTTTTACTATTAGCTTGCAAATTAAATTCCATTTGTAAACAGTCCTTAATGCTAGTGCATGACACAGGACCCAGATGATACTTTAAAACGAAAAACCTTTGAACTGCTGTACAAGATGACAAAGTCCTCTAATGTGGAAGTGATTGTTGAGCGCATGATTGATTACATGATCAATATTAATGATAATCATTACAAAACTGAAATAGCATCTAGATGTGTAGAGCTTGCGGAGCAATTTGCGCCGTCCAACCACTGGTTTATTCAGGTAGATACAGTGTTATTGCCTTACTATTATTGATTTCGTTTTTTTAAAATTTTGTATTAACTTGAGCTTTTATTGGATTTTGACATCTTGGTTCCACAGACCATGAATAGAGTCTTTGAGCATGCAGGAGATCTGGTCAAAAGTAAGGTGGCTCATAACTTGATGCGCTTAATTGCTGAGGGATTTGGAGAGGATGATGATACAGCAGATACTCAGTTGAGATCATCAGCGGTATGTTATTTTTTCTGTTGCACTTGCTTATCGATTCATGTGTACATGTAGGTAGGAAATAAAACTTCCTAGGGAATAGAAAAAAAAAAGAAGTGTGGACCAAACAATAATGGATACTCTGCTGTTATAGTTAGTTGGATAATGTACTGGTCAAAACCACATGTGGTAATGGTTAATGCTATAACTGATGCAATGTAACATTGTATGTATGAGAAGAAAAAGGAAACCCAGAGAAGTAAATAGGAGCTTCAGTGGGATATGAACTAGTGGTTTATGATTTCAAGACTATAGTTATTAAAGGCGTAAGGCGCGTTAAGGCGCTAAGGGTCTTAGAGCCTAGGCGCAAGGCGTAGATACACGTTTGAGTGACATGAAGCGCAAAAACAAAAAATAAAAAATTTTATCATTAGACTATTAGCAAGTGATATAATATTATAACTATTAATATTCAATACACATTAAGTAATAACAATAAAAAAAACATACACAGAGAAAAAAAAAAACTTAATAAAGGTTTCAAATCCTAAACACACAAGGCTCCTAAACTTCTTAAAATTGTTTCTTCCTCTTCTATTTGTCAGCAATTTCTTCTACTTCTATTTTTTTTTTTTGCTGGAGCAAAGTTTCTTCCTCTTCTTTTGTTTTTTCAGCAATTTTCTTTTTCTTCTTCTTCTATTTTTTTGCTAGAGCAGATCCATTTCTTGTCATAACTTTTTTTTTTATTTTCTTTTTTACTACTGGAGCAAATTTATTGTTTCCTTTTTTTTTTAAAATTTTTTCTTTAAATAATTAGGTGTGGTAAGGTTTACCAAAAGTGTTTTTTAATTTTTAATCAATAGATCATATTTCCTCACAAATTAAAAAAAAAAAAAATGTAAAGATTGTTACAAAGGCGCGCCTTAAGGGCGTCTCGCCTGAGGCCCAAGGTGCACCAAGATGCGCGCTTTTGTAACAGCACCTGCCTTTGGCTTTCTAAGGCTCAAAGGTTGGCACATGGTGCGCCTTGCGCCTCAGGCACACCTTGAACGCGCCTTTAACAACTATGTTTAAGAACCAAAAAAAAAAAAGGAAGAAAAATTTGATTAGTAAGATTTAGATGATATTGGAATGCATGCCATCTGAAATGGAGAGCTAGCTATTTTTAGAAGGTTGCAAGCTATTGTAAAGTAGTTCTAAAGCCTTGTTCAAAATTTCAATGCTTTTTACGTTAATGGCTGTTTAGAATGAGAAAAATACATCTATTTCCCCTCCAGCTGGTGCTTATTAGTGCAAATTGTTTAACTGCACACACCATGACACCAAAAGTTTGTCTTACGGTTCAAGTTTTATGATTCTTATTTTCCTCTCTTAGTTGGGAATTTTTCTTTCCTATGTTTCAGGTAGAGTCTTATTTAAAGATTATTGGTGAGCCAAAGCTTCCATCTGTGTTTCTTCAAGTATGTTCCCTTTAAATAAAGGTTTACTTGTTCTCCTTTTGGAATTCTGTTTCTGCATATGGATGTCGCTGAGATAATTGCTTATTAATTATTGAATTCTTGATTGCAGGTTATTTGTTGGGTCTTGGGGGAGTATGGAACTGCTGACGGAAAGTTTTCTGCTTCATATATTACTGGAAAGTTATCTGATGTGGCGGATGCATATTCAAATGATGAAACTGTTAAGGTACCATAATTTTGAATCCATGTTAGTGCTTTAGAATTAGGAATGGTCTTGTATGTTAAATGCTAGACAGATTCCTTGCTGTTCTCTAGTTTCTATGCCTTCTCTGTTGGTTTTTTCTTGCATATTTACCTTATACTTTTGTGGTCCCCATGTGGCTTCTCTTTTTCCTTGAGTATATTTTATTACTTAAAAAGAGAAATTCTTTTCTAAATTTTTTTTTAGGTAGTCAATGCTTTAGGCTTTCGTTGTTCAAGCTGCAATTGCCTTAATATATTCCATAGAAGATTAGGCAATTTTTCATAGGGTATCGTTATTTTCACAACTATTGTGGCCATGAGTGTTGAAATTTTGAATGTGCTTAGTGAATGGTCATTATTACTGTAACCTAGTGTTAGGATTATACTCCAACCTGGGTGCTTTCCTTTGTATGATTAGAATCAGATTATCCTCATTTTTGTTTTTTTGTCATGGATGGAGTAAAGGAGCATTGCAGGGGTTTTTGCTTTTAAACATTGCAGAAGATAATTGAAAAAGAAAAATTAGATGCATGTAATAGGAGAGCTTTTCCATTTCTTAGCCTGAAAGATTGTAGTTATGAAATAGGGATTGAGTAAAACAGTATTTTCTTCCATATTTTGGACATGGAACTTTTGCTTTGGGAGGTCTTATCTCGTATTTGGTACAGCATATGGTTCCACTGCAAAAAACACTTGGAATCATCCTCTTAAAAGCGCATCATCTTCCCTCAAAAGGTCCTGGTTATTGAATAATTGAAAATTTGATGAATCAGCCTGCTCAGAAGCACTAGAGGTTTGTTTTTTCTTCCTTTTTCATGAAGACTTAAATTTGTTTGAAATCTATTTTGCCCCTCAATTTCTAAGAAAGTAGCCTAAAACTATTGCCTTTTGTTTTGCATTTCACCTGTACCAAAACATTTTCATCTTCCTCCTTGCACTACTGTCCTTTGTATCAATTGCATATCCGATCATCAAATAATCAATGCCAGTTTGTTCCTTCCATCAAGGCCACCAAACAGCTTCAAGAATTCTCTGGTTATAGCTTTGTTTCTATTGCTACCAAACAATATTTAAATTATTCTAACTAGGCAAACAGGGAATAATCCTAAAACTAGGAAATCCCAAAAATAGAACTTTGGAGATGGTGGTGTAGAAGAATAAGGGCTTCCTAGTGTTGGGGAATTTAATACAGTTTTATTGTGTGGACATCAGGCCAAGGTTATGTTATGTACCCCTACTGTTATCCCTTCCATTAAAACTCACACTTTGGAAGAGTTATTGGCTATGGGAAAAAGGAATATTAATACCTAGTGAGTACTAGCCGTAAGAGTTTTTGGAGAGAGATGGGGGAATACATCGAGAGAAAGCAAGGGCAATGGAGAAGGACAGATAATACACAGAGAGAGAGAGAGAGAAGTGAGACTGACCCAAAGCTAATATAGAGAAGGTAAGAATCCAGTTTTGAGGTTTTTGCATTGTTTTTTCTTTATAAAATGATTCCAGACAAACCAAAGAAAACAAAATACAAGTCTTTCAATTGAACTTCTTAAAACCATAATAGTTCCAAACACACCTTCATACCTTAACTAATTGATTTTCTGTATTAAACTTATTATATTCCTATTCTCTACCATAAAATTATGGATCCTCCTGCATGTGAAATAATAATTTGTTTGCCATTATTATCCTCGCATGATTCTCTTGTTTATTTCTAATTGACATTGGACACCATATGCCTATATGCTATTTGGCTCCATGGCCGGACAAAAGATATAAAGTTTTAGGATTTGGTTCTTCTCATGTTTAGATAAATGGGATTGATCATGTTTACATGATCTTTATCTTCTAACTTAGATTGTATGGTGGGGATTTTATTGAAAACAAAAGTTTAAAATATCCAGAAAGTGGATTGTTGATTGTGAAAATGAATCTTAACCATTGATTTTGAATTCAATGGTTAAGATCCTACAAACATGATTAGTCATGTTTAACCAAACATAAGAAAGACTGGATCTGTACTTTTATTTGCTTAATTTTTTTTTTTTGTGTAATTTTGTCTTTATAACAGGGTTTTAAATAAACATGATACATAACCTTTTCGTTTGTTTTGTAAGGGATTTTGTGAGAGGTGATACATTATTTTCATTGATTCAATAGTGATTCATGTGGAAAACTATACCAGAGATCAAAGTGGGTGTGGACATTATGCACCCCATATATTAAAAACAAAAAATAAAATTATGATAGGCAAGGATTGGTTGGTTTCTTGCTTTTGTTAGTTATTTTGATTATGGTCTCAAAAATTTCATGGCAGTGGCAGTCATTTCAGACTTTTTCAATCTAATTCAGCCTGAATCTGGATATTCTTTCTGTTACTGTTACAGTTAATTCCTTTTTATAGATCCATGCTAAATAACGATTGCAACAAGTAATAACTCTGTCATCACACTTCTTTCTCAACCTATGTAATACATGCACACACTGGCACAGAAACGTGTAGGTAATTCTCAGTTCAAGAAGAAAATTTTAAATTTTAAATTTCTTTATTTGCCATATATTAGATTTATTTGACTTTACAACCACATTATATTCAATTAGTTTCTGTCTCTTTACTAGAATTAGCCTCTAGTTCCTGTACTATCCATGGTATTCACTGTATGGTGGTTGTTTCCTAGAGCATACTGAACAGCACAACATTGCTTCAGCTTTGTTTTGATCAGTGTTATGTTTCATTTTTTTTTTAGAATCTCTATAGGTGATATGAAGATTTGCATAGTGTTTGGTTGAATTCTGACTAAAAATTTATTTCGTTTGCAAATGAATTTCTTATAGAATTCATTTGAAAATGAATTTCTTATAGGATTCATTTGAAAATGAATTTCTATATTTTATGTACTATAAAATGAAAATAAAATTTATTTCAAATCAAATGAATTTTGTTTTTGGTTCAAGTGTAGAGTTGAATAAAATATTTTATTGTAGAGAGAGAAGGAAGAAAGAGGAGGGAAAGTACAAGAACTAAAGGAGAAAGCAAAAAATAAAGTGAAAAAAATTATTGTAACTAAGAGAGTTTTTGTCATGATAAAAAAAAGAAATTGCAACTTTAGATTTCATTTACAAATTTTATGAAATTTGATAGAATTTGGTTTAGCTATAATCAATTTTAAGGATTTAGTGAAATTGAATTTCAAATGAATTTTTATTTATATCAAACATACATTCTAAATGAATTTCATCAGAACTATAAAATTCATTTATACCAAACTCAGTGTTAATATCGTAATGTAAGTTTTGACTTTAGTTTCTCAGCTACTAATTTTATTGTGGAAAAAGTTTTTGCCAAATCACGATGACAAGTGCATTACCTTCTCGGAATTAAGATTTACTTCTGTTTTTAGTCAACATGGATTGCTAGGAAGTTCCAGAAACTGCTTTTGTGTTCTTTACATGCTTATTCTTCTATTTTTTAGGAAGAACTTACATTGGTGTTCTTTACATTCTTATTCTTCTATTTTTTAGGAAGAACTTACATTGGTTCTCTGTAAATGTGTGGCAGTGTGTGCATGTATGAGGGATTTTACATTTTATACTTTGTTTTGTGATCCTGAAGTAATACACGTTCTGTGATCTATTTGTATGTGATGGCATTTAAATGACTGGTTAATTATTTCTGGCTGAGTATGCAACATGCTGAGAATTTAGAGTTTTTTTTTTTTTTTTTTTTTGAAATTTCTTTCTATATTGTTTTCGAGTATTAATCATTTGGCTTTTTCTTTTCAAAGGCATATGCAGTTACAGCGCTTATGAAACTTTATGCATTTGAAATAGCAGCTGGACGGAAAGTGGATATTTTACCTGAGGTAGGTTTCTTGAACCTTATGTGCAAAGATATTCTTTCTGCCATTTCTGTTGTACTAGTTGGAAAGTGTGTCTAGTATGTTTGCATGCTCATCTAAAACCCATCCCCCCTCTGGTAATGTAAACTCAATCTTTGAATTGAGTTCCTCAAGTTACACTGCATGTTTAGATAATTTTTAATGTTGCAATCTTGGTTATATTAAGATCATCTGCATGGACTCTCTTAGACAGCAGGAATTGCTGGCTGGAAGCAAAGTCAGTTCAGAATGAAAAAGATGCAAGGAAATATATATATATTTTTTCCCCTCCCATGATCTCATATTTGTTGATTAGGTTATCTCAAAGGGAAAGAAATAGGGAATAGGAGGGAGGGAAAAAAAACTCAGCTCATATGAACAACTATATCAAGGTTTCATTTGTTTATTCCACATGGCTTGGACTCCCATGGCATGTTATTTTCTTATCAAAATGTTGAGGTCATTCTCCATTTCTATGGAAAATTGCTGCAGTCTCAACATTATCCCAGAGAGTTTTTTTTGCTTCATTTGTACCAGGAGTCTTTTTTTCTTTTTTTTTTTTTAATTTATTTTTTTTATGTAGGGCAACTTGCAGGTAAAATTATTCAGGTCAGTTTTTTGGTTCATTTAAAGCTCGATTCAATAGAAATTTGGGTAATGATTAGGGTTTGTAAATGTACAAATTTAAGGGGAAAAACTAGAATAAAATTATGTGCAGAATAGTTTGGGTTGGTTTTTAGAGAATAAAATTAGGGCTTGTAGAAATTTAGAAATAGGGTGTGAGATTTAGATGGGCAGATCAAAATTTCTCCAGGGAGGCATTTGGTTTCCAGATTCTTAAGGGAAAGCAAGAATGTTGAATTTCGATGTTTGGCTTGCATGAGAATGTTATATTTTTGGGAAAGCTAAATTCTTAAACTTGTGGTCTCATCTTTACTATTCTATTTATATGGAAAAGTATTTTCATCTCAAGGGGTGAAAAATTATTTTTCCATGACTATTGAAAACTGTATAAATATATATATACAAATATTATCCTTAATTAATGTAATATATAAACATATATATCTCATATATACTTTTATTTATTGAACTAGAGCTTATATATTTGTTTAGCATCGCTCTAGTCAAACAAAAAATATAAGTCATCGTTCAATTTTAGTTCAAATAATTAAACTATAAAAAATTGCTATCTCTTTTTAGTCTATTAAATAATTGGATCATTTGTAAATTTTCTTAAATTTTTATTGTCATAAACAATATATGTTGAAATATTAGTATGTTATAATTATTAAGTACTTTTTGAAGTGAATAACTATTAATGCTTTTGAATAATATTTATATTTCATATTGGATGATTATTATGGTAAATTTATAATTATTTAGTAACTTGTATAATATTTGTATTTCATATTGAATTGATAATTATGATAAATTTCATTGCGTAAGGCTTTTTTTTTTTTTTTCTGTGTAGATTAATTAAATTGCCTTAGAGTCATAATAGTAAACAAACTTAATTTTTTCGAACTTTCCTATATACAAACCAAATACATTAATTTTGAACTCCCTGAAAAATTTTATATCCAACCAAACTCACTGGTGTTAAATTCTTGGAATTACTTAGAAATTTACTTTTCTAGGAAAGTGATTTTAAATAAGAATGTTAAATTTCGGTAACTGAACGCTTCCCAAAGGCAAAGGTAAATTAAACAAACTAAATATAACTACTAGCCTCACACTAGTAGGATCTAGGACTATAATGCATCATAGTTCCTAAATTAGAATTGCACCTCACAAGTTGAACGAAAGCATAATTGCTGTAATTTTATTGACTGGGAACTTCCATTAAAGCATTACAAGCATGGGTATTTGTACCCGAAAAGTGATCTTAAAACTGAACTTAGTTGGATTCCAATTCCAAATCTAATTTGGACATTGATTCCTCGTTTATTTGACTCCTAACTTGACTAGGATAATTGAAAAAGACCACTATGTGATTAGCTCCTCTATTGATTAGGATTATTAATATAATTAACTCCAAGACACTCTGCAAATAGAAGTACTAAGAAGTACTAAAATACACTTGCTTTACCAGAATTAACAAAATTACAGAAATACTGCTGTGGAGTCTTACAACAGATAATTAATTTACTTGCTCACAATAAATCTTGTTATTGTCTGCATCCGTACCTATGTTATTGAAGTTGTAAACCACTGGAGCATCAGCTAATTTACTAAAATAATATGCATGTGTGGTTGTATAGATACTAAGTACTCCAATGTTGACTGTATCTCCAACTTCCTCAAGTCTTTAAACTTGATTTTTCTTGAGGTTATTGTTGTCTTCATCATTTATCTGTGGAATAAACTGTCTATTTCTCATGGGTGCTTTTGCATATTCCTTTTTGTGCTACATCAATTTTCATTTGGTTCGATGTTCGAGATGAATTGGATCAGAATTTTCTCTTTTATATGATAAAAAGGGGATTTGGAGTTGAATTAGATCTGCTTTTTCGACTTTTGCACCTTAAATCCCTTGATGAGATCTGATAATTATTATTGAAGTTTAGATCACTATCTCTTTTATTCAACGTGCTACTAATGTAATTGGTGGACTCACTGCAAGTACATAATGCAATAATTGATTAAACTTTTTGATAGGTCTTATTTTTATATTTTGCTTTAATTCAAAATTACAAGCATTCCTAAGGAGATCTGTTACTTGATAATCCTTGCATTTTTTCTTTGTATGTTTACTTGTAGCAAATATTGTTTTTCATATTATGCAAACTATTATTTGCATATTGTGTCTTAATTCCATAATCTTGTCATTGATATCATTACTTTTGTCAATGTTTTATCATGTAGTATTTTTTTAGACTATTATCTGCAGTCAGGTAACTTTTTAACTTTACGCTTTGCAGTGTCAATCTCTAATTGAGGAATTATCAGCTTCACACTCGACAGACTTGCAGCAGCGTGCGTATGAACTTCAAGCACTCGTTGGCTTAGACGCTCATGCTGTTGAAAGTATTATGCCACCAGATGCAAGTTGCGAAGATATTGAGGTCATCTTTAATTTTGATACTCTGTATTCAATCTTTTTCTGTGCATTTATAGGATTGTCCTTACAGGTGTCTAATAATGTGCATTATTCTGTATTATCCTGCTGATTTTGCTTTTATGTAATCTCAGATCCCGCGTGAATTTCATTCAAGTTATTGTCATCCTTATAAATCATTGTAATCGTTGTTTGGATTGTTATCTGCACTTTTTGTAGGTAGTTTCTCATCAATAAATGATGAATATTATGGTTTTTCATGTGCTGCTACACTCTTCAACTCCAGTTGATTTGGGTTATTTTTAATTAAAAAAAGGATTCTATTAGGGCATGCATCATGTCTGAGAACCATCAAATTCTCTTCTATTTAATTTATGTTTCTACTTTCTGCATATTCTTTTGATTCTCAGTTTTAAGAGCTGTGAATTCTTTGTTGTGGTTTGATAAATCTCTCAGATTCACTGACACTGCCATTTAGTAGAAATACTAACATCATCCCATTTTGTGTCGCAGATTGATAAGAACCTCTCTTTCCTTGATCATTATGTCCAACAGTCAATAGAAAAAGGGGCACAGCCCTATATCCCAGAAAGTGAACGTTCTGGGACGTTAAATGTCAGCAATTTCAGAAATCAAGATCACCATGAAGCTTCAACTCAAGGTCTTAGGTTTGAGGCTTATGAGCTTCCAAAACTTCCAGTGCCATCTACAAGGCCTCCGGTATCACTGGCATCCTCAACAGAACTTATGCCAGTTCCTGAGCCATCTTATTATAGGGAGGCCCAACAAGCAGCAGCAGTTCCTTCATCTGATTCAGGATCGTCAGAGGTCAAGCTACGACTTGATGGAGTACAAAAGAAATGGGGTAGGGCAATTTATTCTTCTCCTGCAACATCTGAATCAAATTCCAGTTCACAAAAAACTGTGGACTTGGTCACTCATTTTGAGGGGGCGAGCAATGTAAATTCAAAAGCACATGAAGCTCCTTATGATTCAAGGAAGACACGAGTTGAAATCTCTCAAGAAAAGCAGAAGCTTGCAGCATCATTGTTTGGAGGTTCATCAAAAACTGAAAGAAGGGCATCTTCAACAGGCAATAAGGTTGCTAAAGGAAGTAGCCATGTTCTGAAGTCAGCAGTTGTATCTACCAGTGATGTTGCAGTAGAGAAGAAAACTCCTGTTCAACCTCCTTTGGACTTGCTTGATTGGGGTGAACCAGCTGTTGTTAGTGGTGTTTCATCAGTTGATCCATTTAAGCAATTGGAAGGACTGCTTGACTCAACGCAACTTAGTTCAAGTGCCAAACCTGGAACCTGTGGCTCCACTAGCGCACCTGATATCATGCAATTATATGCAGGCACAGCTGTAAGTGGTGGGTTCATGTATCCTTTGTCATCTAATAAGAGCGACGATAATCTGTTATCTGAATTGGCAAATGCTTCTATTATGGCTGGTCAGAGTGGAAGTACAGCTATGCAGCTCACACTATCAAGTAAAGGTCCAAATCCAAAAGATTCGTTGGAAAAGGATGCGCTTGTGAGGCAGATGGGCGTCAACCCATCAAGTCAAAACCCCAACTTGTTTAAAGATTTGCTAGGCTGAAATTGGGATATGTTGGAGTTCGAATCATTAATGTTGAGACTGATTGTCATGATTTCCGCATCCAGATGTGGCGGGCTATATTGAGCAATTTTCAGTGACAGTGCTTGCCATTTAAAATTTCAGAACTGTATAGGCCGCACAATGTTGTGATTCAGCCTTCTTATATGGTGCTAAAATCCAATACAGGTTGAATTTGTTGCTGCATTGCATATCATATAGTTGGTTGTTTAAGAGAACAAAAGGTTGATGTACATTGGGATATTCCCTTGAGGAGTTAATTTTCTGAGTGCAAGTTACGGCCCTTTTTTTGTGGGCATTGGAGTTCTCCACGTTCAAATGGGTTTTGCCATGCTTGTTTAGTTGCTTCAACACCGACGAGTCATTCTGTTATAATAAAGCTGTATCAATGAGTTACTCTATGGTCTTTCATTGTCTTTCGATTCGTTATTTATTTTGCCTCATTATCTACTGATGGTATTTTCTCATGAACATAAGAGCGTAATATTCTAACTTTTGCTTGTTCCTCGAAGTTAAAAACATGACCCGATCTCTTTTATCTTTCGAATCTAGAAATTGTCCGTTGAAATCAGAATATTGAAAAAGTAGACTGATTAACTGTTTGCTCAAAATAAGAGCAATACTAGAAGATACCCAAGATCAAAATTTCTGAACTCAGAAAGGACAGAGAGAGGGAGAGAGAGAGAGAGACAGAGAGACATGGAAGTGTCTTTAAGCCTACGGTTGGATGGGGCGATTGTGAAGGAAAAGGAGATTCACTGAAGAATGAAAAAGAAAAATGAAAGGTTAACTTTCCTTTGTCTAGGAGGAAGTGGAATACGAATTAGAGTTATATATTGTTCTTTTTCTTGTATGGATGGAAGTGAGAATGATGATTAAAGGGGAAAGTAGAAAATTGTATTTTGTTTTTTTTTTGTGTAAATATGGTCTTGTAATTTGTTTATTAATAAAATTTTATCTTGTGGTATAATAAATTTGAAATTTCACTACATCTAATGGATTTGATATGAGATTATATACATTATTTTAATTAATTATATATGAATATATAATTTTTTCACTTTAAATATAAAATTTGTTTATTTTAGAAAAGTGGAAAATAGAGTTTTTTTGTTTAGTTGTAGCAATTTGCTAATTAGAGAATTAGAAAACTATTTTTCAAATTTTCTACAATTACACTAACACCTAAAAAGCTTTTTTTTTTTTTTTTTTATATATTGTTTTTCAAAATTTCCTTTATAATGTTATAAATGGAAAATACCCAATTTTCTAATTAGAGAATTAGAAAACTATTTTTCAAATTTTCTACAATTACACTAACACCTAAAAAGGTTTTTTTTTTTTTTATATTGTTTTTCAAAATTTCCTTTATAATGTTATAAATGGAAAATACCCGCTTCTTTATTTTCATCTTCATAGGTGTAGCCTCGATTCCCAACACCAACATTTTTTTTATAATTTTTTTATAATACACCCAATACTTCCTTTTTTTTTTAGTTCTTAAATTTGAAATGATTTTTTTTATTCAACCATACGTTACTAAATTTTGAAAACATTTTTATATTAATTTAAATTAGTATAAAATTTTTTATTTTATTATAATTTATTAACAAGTGTGTATAATTCAACAGTAATATAATAATTGAAACTATTTCCATAAAACTTCTCATAAAAAAATTGAAAATAAAAATTTAGACAGATGAACATTTGTGCTTGTATATTAAGAAAACTAATTTTCATTTGGAAAAAGGGAAGTTAAAAAAACTTGGAAAAAAAGAGAAAAACTGAAAAACGAGATTAGAAAATATTTTCTACAACTAAATAGGGCTGAAGTCATTTTAAAAAAACGATAAGGGAAGGGGGAAGAGGAGGGGAAATTTTCATTGTATTCTAATTTGCAAGTCAGTATTCAACTGTGAGAAATATATATATATATATATATATATATATATATATATATATATATATATATATATATATATATATAGTAGAATTGAAAAAAATATTAATATCAATATGAAAAATAGAAAAATAATAAAAAATATGAAATAATGTATCAAATATAGAACTTAATATTAAAAAATAAAAGAGCAAATTTGACTTATTATTAATATAGTGAGAAAACATAGGCATAACATAAAAATTATGTTCTTTCTTAGAAGTTGAACATTTTTACATCTAAATTGGGGTGTAACAAAATTCACTTCTTAAAGTAGAAATGAAAGCGGATAATCACCCTCATTTTTATTCTCTCTCTTTAAAAATAAACATATATTAAATGTTATTAGAATTATATTAATTTTCAATATTATAATTAATTAATACAATTATATTGATTAATTTATACTATAGAATTTAATGACAAAAAATATTTTAAAATTAGCAGAGTATAAAAATTGATTTAAAAACTTTTATAAAAATTAAATAAATAATATTAAATAAATATATGTGCAATGCACAAATTTACGAATTATTCATCTTTAATTCAACTTTATCTATGCATTCCTTCATTCATCTAAACATAGTCCTACCCTTAGCAGGACATCACTACGGCATTATTATGTATCACTCCTTTGCTTTCTTTTTTTATTTTTTTTAACCCCTTTACTTTAAAGCAATTCATCATTATAAGAAGTCCTATCAAGACATTATTATGTAGCAAAGCAAGTGCAGTCTATCACAAAATATGCTTGATTGTCCTTGAATTTTATATGATTATGCGATTGAGTATTTATACTTTGATTCATATATATTAAGATTTCGTTTGTTTCAAGAAAATAATTTATTTTAAAAAAATATTTTTTGAGAAAAATATTTTAAAATATATTTCCTGGGTAACATATTTTATAGTGTATGTTTGAAATACACTATAAAAAAATATTTTCTTTGATTTATGAAATTATAACAAAATTTAGATCATAAATATTTTATATTTGTACTATTTATTATTTAATATAAGAAAAAATGCGTTAGAAATGAAATTTTTTTTTGTAGGTTCCACCTATTATTAGTAATCATTACTGGCTAATGATGATTGGTGATAAGTGTTGAGATGCACCTTTGTTAAAGTTTGAACAAAAAAATAATTTTGATTTATTAGTATTTGTTAAATGAAATACATGTGTTTATTTGATTTATTCTTTTATTTAAATAAGTTTGTTAAAATTTGAAAAATAAATTTCCTTTAAGTCTAGAAAATGACTTTCGTTTTTACAATAAGAAGTCATTTTTCTGAAAAATGACTTACTTTTTTTTGAATAGAAAAATATTTTTATAGAATAAATTTTTTGGATGCACCAAACAAAAAAAAATATGAGAAATATTTTTCTGAAATTTTTTTATAAAATAAATAGAGTGTAAGATCACAATTTTTTTTTAATCCATTGAAACTTTATGAAATAGTAAATTGAAATTAATAAGAAGTGTATTAAAAATAATTAAAAGATATGAAAAGTTATATAAAATTTTCATTATTGAAATAACTTATATAACTAAAATTTTATAGTTTTATTTATTAAATAATAATATTTTTTAAAATAAATGTAACTATTTAATAATAGTTTAAAATTATTGTTGATATATCATTAATTTCACTTACTTTCTACTAATCTCAATATTGGTGATGACAACTTACAAGAGAGTGAATTAAGTTTTTTAAAATTGAAAACTTCTTGAAGCTTTAGCTCAAGTTAATATCCTCTTAAGTTCATTCTCTGTCAATAACGAAAAAAATGTAGAAGAAAAAGAAAGAATAAACACATAAGATTTATAGAGATGTTTGATAATATATTTACATCTTCTTAAATAACCATTTAGACCTTTATTATACTTTTTTTAAGTGCAAGGATTTCTTACTTTTGTCTCAATATAATTATCTAACTTTCTCTATCCTTTCTTAAATCCATATTGAGGTCTTTATATAGCTTGGATACTTAAAAATAGCAAATAGAATCAAATTTGGCCTTGATAAAAATTTAAAATTTTAGCCATTATGATAGAACATAGTCATTTAAATCACCCATATGGTCGTGTTTCTCTAATAGTCTTTTTACCATGGTTATGATGTTCTTTTCCATGATTTTTTTCTTCAACTTAGATTCTTCAAAGGATTTTCATATAGTAAGCTTTATTTAATTGTGGTTGTATCCCTCTTTACATAATTATTTCTTTCTTGCATATATATATATATATATATTAAAAGACTTTATAACTAAGACAAGTAGGAAAAACACACACACGTTTTTCTCCAAGCTTACATGTGTCCCTAAAACAATTAAAATCACCTAAGTAGTTGTGCTAGTGTCATTTTCAAACTTGATCTCTTAAACTCTTCTTTCTTCATTGCCTTCATCTTTGTATGTTGCATTGCTCTTCTTCTCACCACTTGACTTTTATTTAGAGTTTCATACATTCAAAAGACTTAGCTATGATGTATGGCTCTTCTTTGATTTTCTTTCTTAACCTCTTAGTATGCAAAGCCTTCATCAATCACATGTTCTAACAAGTACAAACACATCTAAACTCATGGATAGAACTCAAGATTTTGTTATCATTCAAAATATCTTTCACATTAGCAATTAAGCTAAGCCTTATCAACCCTATAGTCAACATTCTTTCCTTTTTGAATGATAAAATCAAGATACTTTGATAAAAATAAATAAAATACACAAAAATTATTTTGTTAAACATCTCAATATTTCTTCCTTTTTGGAATCATTACATAAAAGGTTTAAAGTATAAACTTCTCAAAATATCCAAATAGTTCTCCTTTTTTGGAAAGACTAAAAAATTTCACATAGTTTTAAAATATTTTTTCTTTAAAATAAATTTATTCAAGAAAGATCTATATACCAATTGATAAAGGGGTATGAGAATTTCCCCTTTCAAAAATATTATCTCAAAAGCATCTCTGTCTTAACAACAACAACAATAATTTAAGCTTTCCCTTTTGAAAATAATTAAAGTATCTCAGTCCTAATGTTATGGTTAGGTTTTAATAAAATTTGTTAAGACAAATTAAGCAAAATGGTCAAATGAAAATATCAGATTCATTTTGAAATCGAGATACCAAATATTAAGAAAACAAATCATTTTTGAGAAAATATAATTATTTTAAAAAATAATTTGTAGATATTTTCCAAATGGGCATACAAGTTACATATTCTAAGATATATAAAATACTAAATTACAACATGAAAAAGCAACTCTCCCTATCAGATATAATATATGCACAATAACAATAAATGGTAAGATATGTTAACAAATTGATACCAATTATGAAGTTTAATACCACTTGTTGATTTACTTGGTACCAATTTGAGCTTTGATTATTCTACTTGTATTACTTTGAGCTCATATTCCTTATTTTCTTTACATTATACTCTATTCACCTTTGAATTCTCTAATTTGAGTACTTAGTGAATGAGTTTCCAATTTATAAGTTCAAATATTTTGATTTGGTATCCATTACCTTTTGGGTCTATGAGAGTTATAAACATAAGTATTTTCATCCTTGAGCTTTACATGGAAAAAGTATTCCTTATAACCAAACCTACCACAATATTATCATTATTCAATAAATTTTATTCTAGGTCTATGAAAAGAATGAGCATAATATGAACTCTTGTAAATATTAGACATAAGAGTGGAGATATATGTATTTCTATTAGGCCATCTTTGAGACCTGTACATAAAATCGTGAAAAGCCTAGAATGTGAATATGAATGTTTATAGTTGATTACATGTATATTTTGGAATTACACATAAGAATATAAAAATGTGTGATTATGTGTTGTTTGTCTTGGTGGATAGTGTTGTATAGTTTACCTTATTAGCCTATTAGGTGCACACATATAAGCATGGTTTGCTTTGGATTGAGGCCTTTTAGTGTATGCTTCTATTTATGTATTAGGCTTAAGCTTTTATGCTTGAGGCTTTGCATTAACGTTAGCCTTTTTATGAAGTCGCACCTTGAGGGTTATGTATTCTTCTATGCTTAGTCTTTATAAAGACACTTTTAGAGAAATAAGATGTTTGATCATATTTCAGGTCATATTTCATGTAAAAATTCATTTGAGAGCTCAAAAGTTGATAAAATTTTTCTTTATCTTTTGTAAACTTGTAAGAGGAGTTTTTCAAGTTCAAACTTAATTTTTAAACTATCATTTTACTTAGAACCAATTTTGACAAATTTGTTCTTGAAAATAAACTTCTTCTTTTCCTTTTTCAAACGTTCAATTTCTTTTGATAATTCAACTTTTGAAAAGAGAGAAGACTTCATTTTTTAAATATTCATTTTCCTTTAAAACAACATCCTTACATTTTGAAAATGAATATTTTTTTTCTTTGATCAAAACTTGTATTTTCTTTTTCAAGATACCAATTTCATTTCTCAAAATTTTATTCCTTTAAAATGAATGATTTAAATTATTATTTGTTAATTTTAGGGCCTTAACAAGATTTTCAATTATCAATATTTCATTAATAGCATCATCAATTTCACATACCTTTTTTAAGTCATCCTCCATAGCTATGTAGAATTCGTTCTTTGCTTGTTTTCCCTTCTTCTTATTTTAGAGGGAACTTTCTTAGTAGAAGAGGTTAAATTCTTCAAACTTCTATTTTTACTTGAATCTTAATTATTGTTGTCACCTAAACCTAATCTTGATTATTGTCATGACTTAAACCTAAGGATCAAATTGGTATTAGGAACTAGGCAAAATTAAATCCATTGAGTATCATAGCAACCCTAATCTTATGAAAAATCTACTACATATACTCACAATCTCATATATAGACATCATCATTTAAGGCATCTAAGGATCTTGGTAGAAAGTGAGGAGATTTCTCTATGATCATCTTCTTAGCAATCCATTCAAGCTCGTAGTAAACCGTCCTTAGCAATTCTCATAACCTATCAATAATTATTAATACCATATATTCTAATAAATTCATGTTAGGCTCATGGTTCAACTTAAAAGTAATAAACTATAAGCCTCAACATAAATAATATTCATAATGGCTCACTTGGAACCTCAATAAAATAACACATATTACTTAATGACAATATTATACATACAACTTACATACCCAAATACTATTACCTATAATGCAACATTTGTCATTTATCTAGTACAAACATTAACCAATCTTTCACTTGTTATTCTAAACCTTTCAAAATCTATAGGGATGGTGAGATGGGAATGAGTGTTTCAATTTAGCAAGTAATTACTAGTTGGTATGCTATATCACAATCGGACACATTATCTGTTTAGACATTGTAAAACATGGTTTATATATCTATAAGGAAAATCACATTATATTTCATGCACATTATACATAAGGTAGTTAAAGTCATTTATTTGCTTCTTAGACTTCATGAGATTCCTCTTTCATTTTATGAGTTATTATTTTTTAGGCAAGGGTAGTATTCTCTAACCTGAGTTAATTCCTTAACTTTCTTTTTTAAGGGGAAGGAAGCATTCTCTAATGCAAGCCACTTAGGATGCTTTAACTGTATTAACATTTAATTTTTTAGCATGGTTGATCATCCATTAATGGTAAATCAAATTGTCTTTAGTACTTACCAATTATAGGTATTGAATATGAAGGCCCTTGGGGTGCAAGCCCTATGATGAAAATACCTTATGAAACTCTCTCTTGGGATGAAAAAGATTAAGGATGAACATATGATAAGGTTTAAAAGCCTAAATAGGAACCAATTGATATAATTTTAGAAGGTAAGGCCCAAGCCTAACAACCCTTATTTCAAGACATAAACTTAAGGCAAAACTTGAAGATTGTCTATATAGGTGTAAAAGAAGTCTATATAGCATTGTGTGTTTATACATTAAACCTAAGCATACAAAACTAGTTGCTTATGGGAATCTTGATCTAGAGCCTTCAAAACATAAGAAAGGACCTCCTATCCTTAAGCTTTGATAAGATTTACCAAACTTAAAACCTATATAAAACACATGTTCCCCAAATAGAAAAAAAGTAGGCTCTTTAGACCTAAAAAGGCCCTTACTAAATTAAAGAGAAAACTCTCCTAAACTATACTGAAACATAGAACCTTTTGCTTCAACCTTGGTCCATGCCCTTCTTAAGAGAAGAAAAATACATTATCAAGGTAGCCTCTGAAGGCAAAGTGCAAGAACCTCGAGGTGTTCAACATTAATGTGTTATAATGAATGAAATCTTGTTTGAGGCACTTAACCTTTTATAGACTAACTAGGGATTGATGGACATGAAGTTAAACTTTGGTAAACCCAAAAGATAACACATGTAGGGATCCCAAGGATGGGATTCTCAAAAGCTTAGAGACAATGGCAAGGTATAAATGGTCATTAGGGGACCTTAGAGGGGTAATACTTTGGTAATACTCTAAAACTTAAATGGAGTCGCCACTCGACTTTGGCCGAGACAAATTCTAGATAAGGATAGATTTTCATCTGAATAGGTCTTCTAAAGATCTAACCCATTTGTAAGGTTTAAAATTCAATTTTAGAAATTTTTGATGATTATAACAGTTTTAAGAATGAGCTTCTTTCAATCTTTTAATCTTTGCCCTTGTCATTAGACCACCAATTCCTTGCAATGGATCTTAAAAATGCTTATTAGCACATTAATCTCCATCATTATCCCTCTTTACGCATGTTCTTGATGTTAGTCCTTTGATCTTGAGTGAATCCTCATGATGGGTGCTAACTAGAATCATATCATACCCTCTTTCTTCAAAAAATTCATCCTTGAATCTTGACCTACATCAAGATAAAAAGAAACATAAGAACTAATATAAATAAAACTAACAATAATCTTACTATGTAAGTTCCAAGTCTTTCCACCTAGATCAAACACAAATTGCAAATCAACAATCTTATTGGAAAATAAAACATCAAGTTTAATGTCAATATTGATTTGTAGCATGAAATAAAGTATGCCATCACCACAAAAATTGAATCATTTCCACATTTAAACCTAGAAAAATCTAAAGTGAAATTCATAGAAAGATTAATCCAAAGTATGCTATGAGTGGGTAATGTCATGCATAACTCAGGTGGTTTAAATTTTGGCTTAGCTGGTTTGTATACAACATATCTACCATAACTATTTTTCACATCCAATTTCATGTTAGGCCAATAAGAATGTTTATGCAAAGCATTTAAAATTTTTACTACACCAAGGTGTTCTATTAAATCCTCCTCATATGCTTTTGTAACTAGAAACTCATGCAAAATACATTTAGGCACATATAATTGGTTGTTTGAAAACACAAATCCAACATGCCTAAAATAGTTTTCAAAACAACCTTTCCATAATCATGAAAGAACTTACTAAAATCATGGTCATATACGTAAACCTCTTTAATGCTTTCAAGACCTAAGAATTTAGCATTTAAAGACGAAAGAAGTTCATAACTTTACTATAAAGCATAGGTAACCACATTTTCCTTACCTTGTAATTCCTTTTTATGGCAATTAATCTATATGGTAACAAAAGGAAATTTAGAAGACAAAATACATACCCAAATCTTTCCACCAGGTTCAAACATAAATCACACATATTCATCTAAATAAACTTGAAGGAATTCTGCCTAAACAAGAAAACATTAATTGCAAAAACACATTCTCCACTTACTATGACAAACATTGAAACATTAAACACCTTTACAAAAATAGTAGATAAAGAAATTTAAGTCTAGCTAAACAAAGTTTAGGAAACCTAGATTCATTAGAAGCAAAACAAAATTTAGAATCAAAAGAAAGTTTCTTATAAAATAAAAGTTTAGAACTAAAAGAAAACTTAGAAATGTTAAAAATAAAACCAGGTTTAAAAACAAAAGAGTCTTTTTATGTACAAAGGTGCAATAATTGTTTTTGAAGAAAATAATTATTTTTCAACTTTACATTTTTCCATTAATGCATTTTCTTTTTCATGAATGGCCATGGAACTAATAATTACTTGATGCTTATCTCTTCCCATGGATGGTAATCCTTTTAGCTCTTTTTTAAAAAACCAACCTTCAAAAGAGACACAAAAGCACTATACAAAATATCATATAAATTGTTAGTAGCAAAATATGTCCCTTAGAACAAAAACATAGTCATGGGTGTTGGTGAAAAGTAGGTTGCCCTCACAACACTCTCTTTTATACAAAGATTTTGCTCTTGCACACCCTTTCCTTTTGCATCCATATATCTTTTGTTTTATGCACCCTCTTTAAGCTCTCTTTTTTCCTTTTTTTTATCTCACTCTTCTTTAGGGTTTTCTTATAGCTCTCCTTTTGTTGTGCAAATATTTTTTCCTCTCTTATGCATACTTTTTCTCTCGCTCATTATTATTGTATCATCTTATTTGAGATCGTCATCATCATTCTCACATGTAATCATATCATCATGTATGGGACTTTCAATTTGAGCATTGTAACAAACCTTAATTGGTGGCATCTCATCATTATATGAGCTAGTGTTTTCTAGATCACCACTTTTTAACACATTCATGGCTCCTTTACTTAGGTTTTGGAAAGGAACGAGCTCAAATTCTTGGTATTTAGAACTTGTATCATCATGTAAAGAAGAAGACTTTAGAATTTCAATTGTACCTTTTCAAATAAGGACCTCATCTTTTGGTTTAGCCTCTCCTTTTGATGTTGAAATGAATGTGTCATCTTCTCATTGGTGCTCCCATGAATAACTAGATTTAGTCCCTTTTGAATTGATTTGTCTTACCACTTCATCATTTGGTTGCAATTTAATATCAACAACAATGGTGGCCTCCCAAACTGCATTTTTATTGGCTTACCTTATGTCTAACTTTATCTCCTTTTTCCATTCTAAGTACTCTTCTTAACCACTTTTTTCATTAAATTTTAGAATTTTTAGTTTGTTGTTGCTGCATTTTATTGGCCATTATAGCTTTTATTTACAGGTTCATCATCTTCATATTGCCTAATGTCCTTTATTGCTTGCTTTAATGTTATGATAGGGGTATTATTAACTCGCCTCTTTTCTATTCTTACCAACCTATGGGTAATTTTGATAATCCATCCAAAATGTCTTTCATGAAGGACTTAAATTCAAGATCCTTCTCCCAACTTACCATTATGAAATAAGAAGAAAATAAGAAGAAACCTCACAAAAAACTCCCTCGCGTGTTCACTCTAAAAAAGATGTCACTCACGCTTGTGTTTCATACAAATTAGGCTTTTACCCTCTAATAAGCTTACCACTTTTACTTCTTACCTCTCAAGCTAGCCTTCTTTTTGTTCTTAAATGAATTAAAATCAACAAAATAATCAACAATTGATGACAACCTCTAAGATAAAGATTTTAAAGATTTAGTTGAGGCAAAAATGGTATCTCAAGAAAATGTGATCAAAGAACCAAGAAATAAGAAAACTAAAAAAAAAAAAAGACAAAGGATGTATGAAAGAAGTATAACACAATGAATTAAAGGCATAAAGAAAACTTGTATAAAGAGACATAAGGAAAATGAACACTCAATTGTTCCCAAAATAAATTGAAGCAAAATCCCATTTTGTTTAGGATATGAATATTGCAATTGCTTCTTTCCCCCCCTCATCCTCCCCCCCCCCCCCCCCCTTTTTTTCTTCTCTTTTTTTATAAATTCACTTTTTTTTTTTTTAAAATAAAAGATCAAACCAACACTTTTTTGTTCAGCAGTTTAAACTCCAATAATGACAATTTGAAACCCAACAATTTCAAATATGTATATTGAAACCTAACACCAATAATTTGAAATCAATGGTGCTCACTTTGATTGACATGTTATCACAAGAAAAAAAATAAAAGAAACATGAAGAGGTAGATAGATGAAAATAAAACTAGAAAAAAAAGTTTAAGAGAAATGGAAACAAAAAAAACAAATGATAACAAAGGACACATAACCTGTTTCTGAAATCCAAGCTCTGATACTAATTCGTAAGGAATCCGCTAGGAGACCTGCCCTAAGAACTCTTTATATGAATTATTACTTTGCCTAAGAAAGTTTAGAAAACAAGTTATCAATCAAAAGATTAGAACCCTAAGTAAAATACATCTTTTAAACCCCAATCATGAAGGTGCCACAAAGGTCGATCACTTCTTTGATAAGTCTAATTTTGTATTCTACCAAGAGCGCAAGAAAATAAAGCATGAACTTACCAAAACTCAATAATATTGATTAAAGATTAATTGTTCTTTTCATAATATAGGGCTATGGCTTATATAAAGCTTTACAAAGAGAAGTTTCCTACCTAGAAAAGGTTCCATATTCCTAAACAAAAACATATCTAAGTAGGAAATATATTCTAGATAAGATGCGTACTAAAAAGGAAGTAACAAAACTTAAAAACATCTAAAAAAATAATAATGTCGAATTGCCATTCGAGACACATAGTTGTGCGCACGACCATGTGAGTGCGTGATCCTGATACTAGTTACTTACCTTCAATGCATGGTCATGTGCCAACTTTTTGCCCAATATTTTGTTACTCGTTATTGATGCATGACTGTGCATATGGCCATGTGCCTTATTTTTGCCTTTAATCAAGTTCTATTAAATACATGCATAATAAATTTGCATATAGGCCATAATAGGCTAAATTATGTTAAAATAAAAATCATATGCATTTTATGACTGAAATGAAATGACATGAAATGAATTGCTATATATAAATGTAATGTGATGTAAAGATAGCTTAGGGATGAGGTGGGAATCCAAAGAGTCATAGCTAGCTATGCAAGGATTGAGACCTACATGATATTAATGATATGTTATGCATGCAAAACATGATTAGTGAGGAAACTCCTTGTGTACAAGATAAGTAAAGGATATGGTTGGTGAGACAACTCCCTTGAGAGAGCACAACTGGAGAGGCAACTCTCTCATGTGAGAAAGATAAGTAAACTAAGTAGGGATTCCCATCAACTTGACTATCCATAGGTGTAATGTTATGGCATGTAAATGTAATGCATTCATGTAAATTCATGTAAGCATGTATAATGGACATATAAAATCTCTTACTGAGCTATCCATATGGAACTCATCCCCCTATCCCCTATACATAGTCATTTCGTAGGAAGGATATAGATGTTAATTAAGTTGATGGATGGATGCTAAAGACTAAGGGTTGATATTAAATAAAAAAATAAATAAAAATATCATGTATATGCTAAGGCACTACACTTGTTCTTCGTGGTTGCCTAAGTTATTTATGTATTAATTCTATTAAGGATTACTTATATGATTAAAAATATGATTATTATGTATTATATATTTCTAGTTATCTCTGCAATGTCTTTAAGTATGTTATGAAATATTTAGAATGAAGTTATATACATATGGGAATTAAATGTTAATGATTAAGATATGTATTATCATAAGATTAGAATGATGTAAGTTAATAATGAACACCTTAATTCTAAGTGAGCTAAGAATGTACACCTTAATTCTAAGGATGACTTTATGTGAACTCATTTTATATATGATTTATGTCATAAAAGAAAATAAAGGTAAGAATAAGAAACAAGAAAGAAATTTCATGTTTTAAGAAATGTTTAACACATAACTCCTATTATTGTATTTGTAGAATTTAAGGTGATATTAATGTAAGTTTAAGATTTTTAATATTAGAGTGACACAAAGAAAGACATAATAGGCCTTCTCACGAGTTAAATTAGGCTTACCGTGGGTTTTGGAGGCCTTAAGCATGTAAATCGATAAGGTGTGTGATAAGAACTTGTGATTCTGTTTATCCAAGTGCTTAGTGCCATAATTCATATGTTTTATAGGTTAATTTATTTTAAATTTAGTATTCTTGATTTGATTTTGCATATAAATAACCTTATGAGAGGTATTATGTATTTTGTAGGGTTGGAATGCAAAACTCAAAAGAAGTAAAAGTAATGATGCACGACCATGCATGAATGTGCTTGGCCATGATCCATCTCAAAGTAAGGAAAGGAGAAAAGAACTTGAGGAGACACATGACCATGCTATCTCAAACATGGCCGAAGTTAAGAGAATCTAAAGGAGGATCGAGGAAAAGCATGACCATACTCTTTTATGCACAATCATGCCTCATTTGGATAGAAAGATGTTGAAATGCACGATCACCATGCATGGCCATGCTTGAAGAATCTTAATATGAATTGCAATGATGCATGACCATGCACCAAAAAGCATGGTTGTACACTCCAAGAAAGGCAAAAAATTAAACTTCCAAATCTCTTCCAATTGTTACCTATTCCAATTTCCCACGCTTCCCACTTCGTAAAAATTTTAAGAACACTATAAAAGGAGGTTTAGACACATGAATTTAAGGTGGAAGAACCATCTAAAGGCTTTGGAAAAGCAAACCAAAGAGCATCAAAAGAGCTAAGGAGCAATTTACGGAGAAAGGTTAGGAGCTTTGGAGGAAAAAGGTGAAAGTAATCAATGAGCTTAAAGAAGGAGTCCATGGCTTCTTTATTTATTAGTTTGATTGCTCTTTCTTCTTATTCTCTTTCTTTTGTCATGAATTTAATTACTTTAGCTAAGTTTATAGATGGATCTTCTTTAACTCTTATGGTTTTCTAACATAAGCCTCTTTGGTTTTATTCATCTTTGTGTTAGTAATTATTATGTGCTTAATGTGGTTGATTAAATGGTTATTAATCATACTTGGTTTTATGAATTGATTATCAAAAGATGTCTTTCATAAAATGGAACTTCAATAATTTCCTTAATCTATTATGTGTTGAGAGACCTAAATAGGTTATTGTTATCTTCAGAGTCTTGTGTTTTTGATAATTGAAGGACTTATTGTTATTGTTAACCATAATAATATTGAGGGACTTATAACTTAACCAATCATTTTATGATAATTATTACTCGAGAGAGATTAATTAATCACCTTAGTAACTTGATAGTAACACTACAAGAATAAACCAACTAGATAAATAATTAGAGACCATAGCAAGTTAGCAAATAAAGTTAAACGCCCTATTTACCTTTCTTCATTGATTATTTCTTAGTAATTTACTTTGTTATTGATTAGAATCAGTTTTAATCCTTTGTTTCTTTAGTTCTAGTAATTCTTTACTTTAGTTTTCTAGATAATACAAGAAAAAAAAAACTTAGTATTTAAACTCGATCCTCATAGGAATAATATTCATACTCAAAGTGCACTCTATTACTTGTCAACTTGTGCACTTACAGTTAAGGGTATTTTATACTTAGCACACCCATTAACCATCAAGGTTTTGGTATAGTTGCGAAGGATTGATGATTTTGATACTAAGTTATCATTTTAATATTAATATAGAGTTTTCTTTTTATTTTAACCTCTCTTTGCTTTACTAGAACCCAAAGATGACTTAATTCCTTCTGATCTCGATATTAAATGCACTCTAAACAAAAAAAGGTGAGAAAACTAATCAAATCAAGAGAGATAAACCAAGAGATTGCCTTTAAAGAAACTCACTATGCTTCCTCTTGAAGGATTACAACTAGCTATCATATGACCAAACATTAATGCAACCAACTTTGAGATCAAGTTTACGTTCATTCAAATGCTCACTAATACTTTTCAGTTCCATGGACTCTCTCATGGAGATCCTAATGCCTATATCATGAACTTCGTGGAGATTTGGGACACTTTCAAGTAAAATAAAATGTCTAGGAATGTGTAAGACTATGCCTCTTCAACTTCACTCTTAAAGACAAAACTAAGGTGTAGATCAATTCATTAGAATAAAGAAGCATCACTACATGGGATCAACTCTCACAAGCCTTCCTCAACAATTACATAATAAAATCATAATATTGGACAACAAGATGGGAACACACTTAATGAAGATTAAGAGCAATTTGAAGACCTTTTAAGGAGATGTCCAAACCATCAAATTCCTAAATGATCAATCATTCATACCTTTTATAATGGATTGTTTGGGCACATCAAAATAGATGTCATGGAGGATCTCTTCTAAATAAAACCACATATGCTACATATGGGATTATTAAGACTATGGCAAATAACCACTACCAAGCTAATAAAAGGAATGCATAAAGAAAGGTAGCTGAAGTCTAAGACATGAATATGGTTAAAGTGTTTCAAGCTTAGGTATGTTTACTAACTAAGAAAGTAAATTTAATGAATAACAATATGAGTTCCTCTCATTTCTTACAAGTTACATGTGATATATATAGGCAAAAATGGCCACAAAAGCGTAGACTGCCAAATGGGGAACCCTCATAAGATCAAGTGAATTTTGTAGGGAATCACAATTGCTAAGCTAACAACCTTTAATCCAATACTTATAATATGGGTTGGCAAAATCACCCTAATAACCACTCTTTAAAACCCAATCCATAAGGTCCTCGCCCTGCTTTTCACCAACTGCCTAATTACCAACCCTAAGAGAAAAATTCTAACCTATAAAGCCTAATGAACAAGTTCATTATTAAAATTGAAGCTAGGTTAGACCATCAAGATGAGATGATCAAGAAATTAGATGCCAAGATTGAGCTTGTTGCTAAAAATTACTCCTCTTCTTTCTATAACCTTAAGGTCCAAATGGGATAAATGGCTAATGTTATAAACTCTAGATCCCATGGTATTCAACTAAGCACCTTTTAAACTAATCCTAGAGGTCAACTTAAAGCAATCACCTTAAAGAGTGGTAAGGAGATCAATTCAAGGGTAGAGAAGTAGAAAAAAAAAGAACAAGGAAGACAAGGGCAAAGAGTGAATTGAAGAAGACAAACTAAGGGAGAAAGTTAGCCCTTATTATAAGTGTCTCAATATTCAGGATTACATTTGAACGAGTGGGATCTTACTTGTAAAGAGTGAATTGAAGAAGATAAACCAAGAGAGATAAGGGCAAATAGTGAATTGAAGAAGATAAACCAAGGAAGAAAGTTAGCCTTTATTATAAGTGTCTTAATATTCAAGATTGCATTTGAACAAGTGGGATTTTACTTGCAACTCTTTAACTTTTATTAACCATCAGGGGTCGAGAGGATGAAGATCATACATTAATACAACCCCAAGTTGTGGCACACATTTAGGATCATTAGGGAACCTTTTAGAAGGCCTCATGAGTTTATAAGCGCTATTTTATGATCAAATGGTCAACATGGGACAAAGGTGGGGTAATACTTTGGTATCACCATTAATTTTAAGCAAGAAATATATTTAAAACCTTATAAGTCAATTAAAAGACCCAATCCATCTTTACACATCAAAGATCAAGTTCGTGAATTGGATACGGTGTAGGGAAGCAGTTAGGCACCCCTATACCACCCGTATTTAGGGATCAACCTTTGGGCATCTTTGGTTCAAATTTATAATTTTAACCATATTATTAATTAATCTAATTGATGGTCTTACAACATTCATCTAGCATGTTGCATGCAAAACTCTTGTAAGTGCACAAATCGCTTCAAGTAATATACTGAAAAGGAGAGATTGTTCTCACGAAGACTGATTTTCACAAATACTAAAGAAATCAAGCAAATCCAACACGATTGAAATAAAATCTCTTTATATAATTATGAAAAATGTTGGGCTTTCACCCTAATCCCTAGAATAGAAAAGTTAATTCATTCCAAGAGAAGAAAATAAATCAAAATTAATGAAACTCATTGAATTAGAAGAGGAAATCCCTAAAAAGAATAATCTTGCCTTAAACAATGAATATGAGAAAACTCTCTCAATTTCTCCAAATTTCTCTCGCAAATTAGAGTAGGTTTAGATTAAAAAAACTCTCTTCAAAGCTACTCTTTTTTATGTCTAGAATATCCCTAGAAAGAGGTCTCCTAAGTCATTAAAAAGGAAGTCTTTAATTGCATGAGGCAATCTATCTTGACCGATCTGCACGACCTGATATATGGGTCATGTAATGACCCATGCACTTAACTGCTGCGTGATCCTATGCTACTAACTGGTTAACTCTGTGTTTTCGCATGGGCCATGCAATAGCTCATAGAACACTGTTGAAAACTATAACTTAACTCTTTTTTAAGAGATTCCTGCGCAAATATAAAAGAGACATAAATTTATTTATTCTAGAATAAAAATACATAAAGGCTAAAAAAATTCTTAATTCCTAACCTAAAAATATTTACCAAAAGAATCCCTATCAAACTCCCCCAAACTTGGAGTTTTGCTTGTCCTCAGGCAAAAGAAAAATCAATTGAAAGAATTTCTCAACTCAATAATTGTAACCCACTAGATTTAGGAAAATACCATAACAACCATGCACTCTAAAGTTATAAGAAAATTTTAAACATTCAATTCCATTTTTCAAAACCTTGCAAATAATTGCTAATATAAATCAACTAAGAAATATTTGCAAAAACCACAATACACTTGTCTCTTTATTTATGCAATTTAAAATTAACCATCATACAAGTTAGTGTTGCCAAAACTCTCCTTAACTTAATGTTACACTAAATTCCATAAGTAAGTACACACAATCAATCTCCACTAATGTAATTGCACAAATTAACCTAGGATCAAAAGGTCTTTATTGGCTTGTAACGTAGCTAAAGGTTAATAGCTTACCAAGGAAAGGATAAAAAGTTCAAGCAAGATAATTTTGAGAATCAAATTTACTTAAGAAATACTAAAAACTCCCATATATTTTAAACTTCACCACTAAACCAACCTTTCCTATCGCATTCTCAACAACAACTACCCCATTTATTGTAATTCTACATAAATTTAGGAGCAAATTGAGGATACAATGCTCTTATATCATTGTGAGCCCAAAATGATGCCTCCTTTAACTCAATAAAACTTCACAATTTCTCAACTTTTCTTTTTCTGCTTTTTATTTTTTCTTAAAATAAAAGAAACATTGACGGTCATGTAATCTGCAGCTATATAATTGCACATATAATATTTCTTCAATAAATTCCTCTATATGTGAAGTAATTACAACTTATGCATAACTAAACATAAAATACATTCCACATTCTCTTTTCACATCATGGAAATTCTAGTATTACTTAAGACAATTTTGATTCTATAGACTCTCTTGAAGGGTAGGTTATAATATAGGCTATATGGTAAAAAGGATAAGGGTGCCAAGAATAAGTCTTATATACATTCTTAGAGTGTATTACATTGCTTAGAAAGGGTCTAAAATGGATAAAATGAAAGTATGGATGGGTCTAAATAGGCTAAAATAATGAATGCCTAAATCATTTCTTTGATCAAATGTGAATTATTATTTCACCTCAAAAGATTATGTGCCTTGTTCTAGATTCAGTGGAATAGTTTTTAACAAGCTATCAAGTATATGCCTTGAATTTAAACAAACAATCATTACGAGGTGTAATTGTTTAAGCACATTCTCAATCAAAAGTATACAAGACAATTGCTCCCATCATTTATCGAATGTTCTTACATGTCTAATTTTTCAAAAAAGAAAAATCATGACTAAATATGGCATTTAATAAATCCAATCTTTCACAATTATTTCATTAATTAATACTCAACTTCAATTATTCCTTTTACTCTTTGAACATACAATACTCTAAGAATGTTAGATCACTATTAACAAAAGAAGAATTGTATTTAATAAAAGAATAATCACAATAATTAGCTAACTATAAATAAAATCCTAATAATCCTAAATGAATCAAATGAAATTAAAATTTTCAAATCTATGCCCCTCCCCCAAACTTAAAGACAACATTGTCCTCAATGTTTTGTGAAAAAGGAAAATGAAAATTGAAATTAAGAAAAGAAAAACCTCACTCCCCTATTGCATTTCTGATTTGAATCATAGAGGTAATGAATTTCATTTGATCATCAAATGCTAGAAATTATTGTTGTAATTGATTGCTTGGAGTGAATTTATCATGCATTGCATTTCGTCCTTCACAAACAATCACTGATATGAGTGGTGTGGTGTATTTTATAAAAGAAAACAAAATTGAAAACAATAAAGAACTTGGGTTTAATAGTGTGGTACAGTGGTGCATGGGCTATTGCATGGGCCATGCAACATCCCATGTGTCTGGAAATTGGAATTCCAACAGCTTTACTATTGTCACACTTAATTAATCTAGAATTCAATTCTTGTGGCACATTCTAGAAACTCATTCAAGTTCAATGACAATAATAAAATGTTGTTCCAATTTCCACAATTGAGCGCTTACTAAAATTTGTGATATAGGATGAAAACATTCTACAATGTGCAACTTAGAATCAGTATTTATACGCTTTGCTTCCTATCAAAATAACTTATCCTCTAATACATTCACTAAGTATAAAATCAAACACAAGAAACATTATACATCGGTTATGTAGGCTAACTAAATCAACATAATCATATTTTTTAGAGATAATAAAATTTTAATAAAATTATGTAGGCTAAAATTTGCCTTTTGGTGTTAGCCATCTTGATAATGCACATCTATTTATTTTTCTTGAACTAACCTATGAATTCATTTAAAGCTCAAAATAGTGTGATCATAGTGAGAAACTCTAACATTTACACATACATAATAGCTAGCAACACTTCACAAAAAGCAATAACACAATAGTTCACTTCATATACTCGATATTTTAGCTTCTTAACCTGTAATTTCAAAATCAAATTTCATCCTAAAAAAGCATATCCTAAGTTACACCTACAATAAAAGTGGTAACTATAAGTTTGTGTTTCTTTTTGCATAATCATCTAAAAACATTCCAGTTGAATAACACATACAATATCCACAATGCTTAAAGAAAATAATAAACCCAACCTCATTTTCTCAATGCTCTATCACACACAATAAACATAATTCCAACACAAAATATGTCCCTAAGACAAATATCAATTATGCCATAATTCTAGTCTATTCAACATAAACCCAAGCAAAAATCACAATATCCATGAATAAGCAATATCTAAAGTAAAAACAACTAGAATCTTCACATAACAATAATTAAAAAAAGATAAGAATAGTCCTTTATGATCCTGGTGGTGGAGTGAAGCCTATGAATGTAATGAACTCCTTTTGCATGATTTGAACCTTTATGTCCAACTTATGGATCCGCACTACCAATTAGTTATAAGTAGCCCTAGGTGTATCCTCTTCCTCCTTCTGCTTAATATGGATCTCACCATGGATAAGTAGATAATAGCCTCCCTCATTCATGTAGATCTGGGCTTGTAGTAGGTAAGTGCAGTAAAAATATTCTAGGCTTATTGCTAGAGCTATTTGACATTCTTTATACCTAAAACTGTGGTATGTCATTGTGATGGTAGTAGCTATAAACACAACTATAATCTTGCCCCTTAAGGTTGTGGTTACTGCCATCAGGTGGTGAAATATCCAAACACCCCAATTTGACACTCTTCTCATCATAATACATCATAAAAAGAATAAATCATTTTTGAAAACCAAACCTGTGTTTTTTTATCTTGCAAATAATGTATATGCAATGAATCGATGAATGTATTGAAGTGCCAAACTCTTGATTTCATATGATTTGGAGCACCCTACTATGAAATTTGACTCATTGGTAACAATCTGTACCCAAAACTCCTATTCTTTTTTACTATTCTAGTGGTGTTTAGAGTTCTTTTAGAAAGGAAAAAATAAGGTTAAAGAAATCAAACAACACTTTCTAGTTTGCACTGAAAAGGTAACATGTGAACCATTCTAGATTGTTGTCCTGACCTAATTGTCCTAAGGCTAGGGTGGTAAAAAACTCTAATGTAATGCCAACATAAGTTGGAAGTTTCATCTCTATAAAACAGAGCAAACCTTCCCCTTTCAGCATATTGTCCACATTGCGCTTGAGTTAGACTTTGGTTAAGGTCTCGTTATAATAAAGTTTGTTCACCTTGAATCCTTACCTTTGTAATTTCTTATATCCTACTATGTATGCTTCATTGTTGAAGTCAAGGCTTGGTGTGAATGGCTTTGGCCGTGGGGGGGTGGGGTGTCGAAAGCAAATGAGGAAGAGTGTTCTTGATAGCAGTTTGAAGGGAAACCCTTGCCATAAGGCCTTTTCTTTATGGTTTGCTTAAATCTTAACATTATAGAAGAAAAGATGAAAAGAAATTGAATAGGGTCACAATGGTTTATTTTGTGAAGAGAGAAAGAAGGTGGTTATGGTACAATGGGAAAAATGATGGCAATGAGGGTGTCGAGTTTATAAAGAAATTGGTTAAGGAAGAGGGAAAATGGTTTTTGGTAATTTAAATTATTGGGGAGAGAGGTTATGTAGTGGTTATCGAAGTGGGTTAATGGTGGGTTATTAGGAAGTGGTGTAACAGTTAAGAAAAGAGGTGCTGATTGGATGGGTTACGATGGGAAGCGAGAAAAGTTGGAAACTTCTCTTAGGGTTTAGTAAAGGAAGAAGATGAATTTTAAAATTTAAAATCATTCTCTTTTTAGCCAAGGATTAATCCCATTATCCATTAACATTAAAAATCAGCTTAGATCTCTATTAAAACTTAACATTTCCTTAGTTGATTTGGCCTAACTTCCATTAGAACACATTAGCCCAACTTCTAACTGATGCCTATGTGTCCTTCTCTAGTCCATTCTTCGTGAATATCAAGCCCAACAGACTGCCATTTTTTTTTCTTCAATTATGCAACTTTTACATAGCTTTAGGTATGGCCCTTACAAACCTACCTATAATTTTTTTAACCTAAAAAAACAAATTGATTCAATTTAAATACATTACTAAAATGAAAAAAAAGATGTTATAATGTTATTCTTAACTCTACTATAATTACTTAAGAATTAAAATTCTAATATTCTTAACAACTACAATGTAATTGATGCAAAGAAATTGAATTGAATAAATTTTGATGAATTGAATAACAACTAAAGATTTCATTGGGTTGCCTCCCAATAAGCACTTTTTATAGTCATTAGCTAGACTTTCCCTTGAATTTATTTTGTTAGGGCACTGACAAGATGTATTTCTCTTATTGGCACTATTTCTCCAAAAAAATATGGCTTCACCCATTGGCCATTTACTTTGAATGAATTACCATTTGTTCCTCTCAATTCCACAACTCTATACAAAAACACTTAAACTATTGTGAATGGTCCAAAACACCTTTATTTCAGCTTTCTAGGAAAGAGCTTTAGCCTGGAATTAAATAATAGAACCTGATGTCTATGAGCGCCTCAAATTTTAGAGTTGCGCTTAAACTAGTGGAATCTTGCTTGTGACTTTATCCTTTTATCGATCAATAGAGGGATCGAGAGAATGAAGGTCTTCACATTAGTGATGACCCCATCATGTTATAGGGATTTCATGCATCCATCATTCACATATTGCATCATTCCTAGGCATAACTAAAAGGGGTAGGGGGCATGTGACATGGCATAGAGTTATTGCATGCATCATCCATTCATACACAATCACATAATCCATTATGGGAAAATGCTCAAGACCAAATTCATGGTTTAATTCGAAGTAATCATCTACAACTAAAAGAAGAAACAAGTTAGTGATTGGTCAACCAAAAAAAAAAGCAAACAAATAAGTAAAGAGAAATTAAAGTAAGTAAAGAAAGGCAAATAAGGTGCATGATGGTCACCATACCAACTGTATCCTATCATATATCTAAGTCCATAATAACCATTTATCATCACACACTAAAATGTACAACATGTAAAACACATAATAAAAAAAATGCATGAATCATGAATAAAGGAGATGAGATTGACATACATAAGGTTAGACATTTAGAGGATATTGATTAGCCTAAGGCAAAGATTCAACAATGTGAGATCCTTAGATCATTGAACCCTCCCCCAATTTGCTGAAAAAGAGCTAAAACATTTAGGGCAGAACCAAACATTATAGAAGTTAGAATGCCTATATCAAACTAAGGAATCAAAACATTGGAAGTACTATTCATATGACTACACATGAACTCCAGTACAAAGAGGACTATAAAGGTCAAAGGAAACTTAAGTTCCTCACTTGATCATTGCCCCAAAGTGTTAAAAATAGAATAAAAAACTTTAAGATCAGAGAAATAAAAAAACATAAAAGCAGTTTAACTAGAAATAACAAAGAAAGTCATTTAGAAAACTAATAAAACTCCATTTTTAAGGTGAATAGGGGGTCTGAAGTCATTAGACCTCACCTTGTTTTGTCATTAGAGTCATAAAACATCACAAAAAGTACCTTAAAAAATGATATTCGAAAGAATAAAAAGAGATTTTTGTATTATGTTGTAGGAAAACTGGGTTGCACAATCATGAAGAAAGGTTGTATAAACTAAGAAAAGGCTTGTACAACCCATCAACAAGGTTGTATTGCCTTAATTTCCCAGTTTTCCAAAATAGAAAAAAAAAAGAATGGAGAAAAGGGGAAAAAGGATCCTATGTATGTCTTAGTGATGTCTTTGCCCTCAGAAGCACATAACATGTTCAATATCTTCTAAAAATGCTTAGAGTAATACACAACTGTAAAGATAAAAACATAGTTCTATCTTAGAGAGAGTGGGGTGAGGTTAGGGTTTAGATTTTCTATGTTAAGGGGTGTTTGAGAATAAATTTCGACAGAGTTTTGTTAGGGTTTCTAAAACCCTCTTATTGCTCTTCAAAATGGGAGGATTTATAAGTGTTGGGTGGGTGCACAGTGCCAAAAATAGTTCTAGTTGCACCACAGACACATCCAATCACAGAGAAAGAAAGTGTTGTACTAGAATTATGATTTGCATGTAGGTTATATAATCAACCATGGGTTGTACATCCTTGTGTCACAGATATACAAACCTAGGGTTGAAAAGAGGGGCCATTTCTTAAAGATTCTCTAGATTAGAGTTTAGGGAAGGTTGTACAACCTTGATTTAGAGCTTTTTACAACCTTGCTTTAGGGCCTTACTTGATGGGTTATACAACCTATCAAGCTTGGTTGGCAGACCTAGGTTAGGGTTAGGCTTGATCTTTAGATTTTCTAAGGTTTCCTAGGGCCTTTCATCTCTTTATTAAGGCAATTCCTTTTTTCATTATGGGAATTTGGTTTAGTGATTTCATCATGAGGTCCAAAATTTAATGCTTACGGTTTGCCCTTGCTTTATAGGGTTTGGAAAATAACATTTGAAAAATGATAGTTTGAACAAGTCATAATAAAGTATAAACTGTAAAAATTAGTAAGGATACCTAAGGATATAGATCTTTAGCAGCTCCTTGAGCAGGTACTAAAGTTATTCAGGTAGCTTTCTAGCAGGTACTGGGTGTTTTGATGACTCTTTCATTAGCTCTCAAGTAGGTACTAAAGTGATTTTGGCAGCATTCTAGTAGCTACTAGGTGTTTTGCTAACTTTTTTGCAACTCTCAAACAGGTACTAAAGTGCTTCTGACAACTTTTTTAGTAGGTTCTAGGTGTTTTGGTAACCTTTCAACACCTCTCAAGTAGGCACTAAAGTGGTTTGGATAGCTTTCTAATGTGTACCAGGTGTTTTGGTAACTCTTTATAGTATCTTTAGTCTTTCTGACTGATAATTCTAGCTCAAGGATGCCCCTTGGGTGGTCCTTATGTCATTCTTGCCCTTATAGCATTGGTACAACTGAATCCACATCCTTGTAGCCCTTTTGGTTGTCTTGGGGGTTTGTTCTTATCCAAAGGTAATGGGTAGGGGTCTAGATGTTGAAGTGCTTCCTCGAGTCATGTTATTTCTATGAGAGAGATTTTCCTTGGGAATACTTTTGAGAACTTAAAGAGGGCAATTTTGTCATTGATGGATATCTTGGTGGCCTGACTTGAATAAGGAAACTTGAGGTGTTCTCTAGGTGTTCTCAAAGGAATAAGGGTATTTTGGTGCTCTGGTGTCTATTAGAAAGCTAGAGGCATTTTGGTAAATGGACGTAATTAGGCTTGATAAGAAACTAGGGTATTTTGGTAATTTAATAGTAATTAGGCTTGATGAGAAATTGAAAGTATTTTGGTAATTTGATCATAATTAGCTTGATGAGAAGCTAGGGCTATTTTAGTAATTTGGCTGTAATTGGGCTTAAAGAGAGGCTAGGGGTATTTTGGGCTAAGGAGGAAGCTGGGCTTACCAGTTCAAGGAGAGAGTTGGGCCAACCAGGCCTAGCTAGGGCAAGCTTGGCCTAGCAGGGCTGTATAACCTAGTGCCACTATAAAAGGTCTTTTAAATCAACTCGTCTTGATTTACATCATTCCTCTTCCCATTTAAGCTTTCTCTTTCTAAGCTTTAACATAGCTCCTAGGGTACCTTAGATCATTTAGGCAACCACGTGGTTGAGTTTCATGACGATGAGATGTTTGACGTTCAAGAGGAGTTTCCAGACGAGGACCTCCCTACTTTTGATGCCCTAGATTAGTTATAATCCCTGTGGAGATTTAAAGGGGTGAGCCCGCTGAAGAACGCGATTGAAAACATGATTCCTCCTAGCTTCCCTTAGCTGGTGACACTATGACAATCTATAATTTGTACCCTCATCTTGTAGGAGCTGCCTTGGGAGCGGTAGGTGTCCTTTTTCCTCCTTATCAATTTTATTTTTTGCCATGCATTTTGTCACTATAAGCTTTAGGAGTTGCCCCTGGACTTATTTATTATTTGTGAATATTAGGTTAGCCTATAAAATATTTAGAAATAATTTTTTAGGACTTACCCTTTATTTTAGTGAAATTTATTTTGAGTCTAGATGATTACCTTGATTTTCATGCCCTAGGTTTCACTTTACAACCTACACAAAAATATAATTGAAATTAATCCATAAAAAGATTCTTTAGTAGTTAGGGTACATACTTGAGTGACTAATCCATTATTCTCTTTAGACTTACCAATCTTATGGTGTTTTATTCCAATTGTTTTTTGAACCCTTATGATAAGGATTCACTGTCCTCTTATTTTGTGAGCTGTTATAATTGTGTAGAATGACCCATGCACATATATTTTATTGGCTCTTTCTTTTCCTCTATAGGGGATCATTTCCTTCTAGAAAGGAGGTGACTCTAGCAGTCCTACTAGGGTGTGGGGTCGTACATTGTACCCTTGAATTATGACCTATTTGGAGGTGACCGAGATTTGGACCTTCCTATAGATGCTACCTGACAAGATGTCGAGGATCAATCTGTCAATGGTGCATGCATTGGTGGAGTGGTGGATGGATACGACCTATACCTATCATCTACCCTTGATCTGTGAGATTATGTTCACTCTTAAGGACTTCACTTTTTGACTGAGTTCCAATTTGCGAGCATTCCTCTACCTACTGACTCTGATGTACATTATCCACTTCTCTAATGAGATTATTTATGAAGAGTCCTTGGTTGCGTTCCCCTATTAAAGGGAAGTAAGACCAAAATAAGGTCGAGCATTCAAACTAGCGCTTTTGTTGTTATTGATGATAGTTTTGTTGTGGTGGTCGATTAGTATGCATGTTGCTATTTATTGTGCACATTGTCAAGATCTATGTTCTTAAATGCTTATAGGGTGTTGAAGCTATGTTTAGTGCCCGTACTAAAGAACTTGAGCTTGTTGCACTGATTTGACTAGGGGTTTGTAGCATTAACATACCTCTACCATTACCTTGACCGATGCTTCAGGGGCTAGATCTACATGTGTAACGACCATTTTCATTTGACAGAACTCATATTGCTCTGATACTAATATTTTTTTTCTACCATAATCTATAATGCTACAATCGGTACCTATTAGAACACTCAACATCTAGGATTTGCCCGTCAGCCCTGCAATGTCATATACACTGGGATTTGCACCTCTGCCCTGCGTATGCTTGAGCCCTCTCTGATACCAAAACTGTAACATCTAAATTCATTTGTCAAACCAATAACTGTGACATCCATTATTCTCATTTGTAAATCAACTTTGATACCACAAATTGCAACGTCACAACGTGGCTACAACTAGTACCTATTAGAGGACTCAACATCTGGGATTTGCCTGTCGGCCCCGCGATGTCATACACACCGGTATTTGCACGTCTGCCCCGCGTGTGATTGAACCCTCTGATACCACCAACTACAACTATCATCTTCAGTTGCAAATCATGGCATTTCATGTTCAGAAAAGCATACACATTAAGGTTTATTCATCATACATATATAATCCCATATGTATTTAATGTACACATGTGTTAACTATTGTCAGGACTAGTGACCATAACTATTTCGTATCAAATGTATGTACATGACGCAAGGAGAAAGAGTTGAAATTCAGCTGACGACCTGTGTTCCGTGTGTCTTTATACAAAACTTTATGTACCAAAGTGTCTAAAGTTTATGCTTCAGTATCTGAAAAATAATTGCGATTTGGTGAGTCGCGACTCAGTGAATAAAAACAATAATAAAATTCTCATGGCATAATCTATAATCAAATATCATCAAGATACATTGCAAGTATAACAATTGACTATGCAAGTGCAAATGCAATAGCTTTGTTTTTGTCGTGACCGAGCAAGGCAAACATTGCTCTCGGGATATTCATGTGATTTATGTAACATATGATTTGGGACCTATTGGTCCATCTTCCTGTAATTTGCAAGTGTTTGACAAGTCGGTCACAACGCCTTATTAGTTCCATATGCAAGTGCTTATTCACAAATGATATGCCAAGTAATCGTTAAGAGCATTTAATTCTCACTTGGCCTGTATTCCCATGTAACATGTAACAATTCAATCATATATACATGTAAGAGAACATAATCATATTATTCCCATGTAACATGTAACAACTCAATCATTCTCACTTGACTTATATTTTCATGTAACATGTAACAATTCAATCATATATACATATAATAGAATATAATCATATCATACCATTACCACGTACACCCATTGAATCCAATTATTGTTTCTACTCACACACATTGA
>CATIWR010007244.1:0-19334 GCA_949677035.1 Omphalea diandra | reverse complement strand
TATATATATATATATATATATATTAATTTTACTATAATTTAATATTAAACTTCCTTTAATATTATATTTACACTATTATATTTATATATTTTATATATTATATTATAATTTAATACTATTAATTTAATAATTTAATATTTTTCATCGTTTGAACCCCTGTTAGGATCGAACTATAATATTACAATCGAGCTGAGTTGAATGATTTTGTAAATATGTAACTAATCAGATTTATGAGAATTTGACTCTTTTGATACTCGAGTCGCTCAAACTCAGCTAGGTTAATCTCAAATAGTTTGCAAGTTGTTTATGTTCATTTATATTCATATATTTGATATTATCACTCTTATATTATATTATTTAAAATATTATATTATAATTTAATATTAATAATATATTATAATATTTCTTATTATTTATATATAATTTAATCTTTATAATATTTTTACATTATTTAATATTTAAAATAGTTTATAATATTTATTTATTTTTATTTTCTTTTTTAGCGATGAAATTCTATCTCAAATCCATTGCTAAAATTACGACGGAAGTTCCGTCACTAATCTTGTAACATCCCTATCCACAGTTATTGACATTATCACATGAACATATTCATTGCATAAATAATATGAAATCCCACATGAACATGTGCATTGGATAAATAATCATTTAGACATGTCAATTATAGAAGCACGACAATGACACTTGCACTGTTGCATTTGAGACACTTGAACATATATGTAGTGTTTGTATAGTTGCATGACAAATTGTTTTATATTGTGTGCTTGTTATAACATCATAAATAATGGTGTTATATAGCTTATTTTAAAGTATAAGGAGTATCTAGGAATTAGTAGATGAATGAAAGTGCTTAAGGAGTGAAGAAAAGGGACTAAAAGAGGAAAGTGAACTTCCAACCAATAGGAATGCAACACCATGATTTTATTTTATTGCAATAGGCTTACAAGTGGAATTTTTAACTCATTAGGATCAAAATTAAGGGTTATATGTGAGTTATAGCAGAAGAGAGAGAGAGCTAAGGAAGAAAGAAAGAAAGGAAGAAAAAGAAGAAGAAGAAGAAGAACAAGAAGAAGCAGAAGAAGGAGAGGAAGAAGTGTGGGCCGCCTAGGAAAGAGTCCTAAGGTTTTTTAATTTTTGTACAATAGGTAAGCTAATTTATCTTCTTCTCAACTGAAATTAACCTTTCATGACATGTTAATCATGCATGGTTAGTGAGAATTATGGAATAATTGAGGTAGAGCTCTTGGATGGAAGTTGAAATCCAAGAGAACATGAGCTGTTTGTGTTAGATTTTGCTGTTAGAGCATGATTTTGTACCTAAGATTTCATAACCCTAGAAGAGGAATTATGGAAAGTGTAAAATATAAAAGTTGTAGCTTTATATCTCATATAAATGCATATGGAACAATTTTTCTTGATTTGGTGTGTGTGAGGAGTGATGGCTCCTTTATTAGGGCTGATTCACAACCAACCAAGATGACCTTAGTCTATCTGTTTTCTTATATTTTGATGGCGTTATGTTCTAATTTTGACAAAGTGTAAAACATGAAATTTGCAGGGTTATATCCCTTATAAATATTTGTAAAGCAATTTTGATTGATTTTTTGTGTGGAAAGAGATATGGCTCATTGATTGGGACTGACCTTGTACCCGAATAAAACCCCACCTTTCTTTTAATTCTATTTTCCAAGAATTTGATGGCCATAGATTCAAAATTTGATGATGGTCCAAACTTGAAAGTTGTATATTTATGTCTGATCTATATATATGTGAAATATTTTTGCCAAATCCAACATGGTTGTTGAGATATTGTCCCTTCATCATGATTGTTTGCCAACATGTTACAAACTTGCTCACCCTGAGATTGGTCTCTTGTTTTGGTGACCTTATATACTGAATTAGACAATGAGTAAAACATGAAAAATGTTACTTTATATATTTTGTAACTGATGGTAGATTATTATTACAATTGGATTTATACAATTTGAGATACACATAAGAAAGTAAGAACTACTCAGACTGAGATGACATTGCAATGGGGAAAAAATTTAAAATTTACCACATTTTTTGTGTGTTTGATATTGGCATGAGATTTGAATATGTTCTCTCATTATGTGTCTAGTTTGTTTGAAAAAAAGAATCTTAGATAAGTATATCTAGATTTATTATTGTGAGAGTGTAGCAAGCTCAGGCTACCATATAAGGAAAATATGCATAAACACTAGGTCCACTTGCATGAATCATGCCATAGTTGCATACCAAGCATTCATAATCATTTTGAATTACTTATAACCATATATATATCAAATGTTAGTATCTCAAAACTTTGAGGAAGCCCTAGAGAGAGAACCAAACCTACCATAAAGGTTAGTCACATCAAAAGGTGAGTAAAAACCATAATTAGATTCAATATGTGTGTGTGATAATTTTATGATATGATTATGTTATATTACATGTATATATAATTGAATTGTCACATTTTACATGTGAATACAAGTCAAGTGAGAATCATATGCTCTTAATGATTACTTGGTTTACCATTTGTGAATGAGCACTTGCACATTAAACTAAAATGGTGTTATGACCGCTTGTCAAACACGTGCAAATCATGTGGAAGATGGACCAATAGGTCCCATTGACATATGTTATTAATCAAATGAATCACTTGTTATATGCTGGCCAGTAAAATCAAATATCACATGAATTCCCTGGAGCAGTGTTTGCCTTGCATGGTCACGATAAAAATTAATCTATTACACTTGCACTTGCATAGTCAAATGTTATACTTGTAATGTATCTTGATAATATTTGATTGTTGGTTGTGATATAAGAATCTGATTATTTTTTTTATTCATTGAATCGCGACTCACCAAATTGCAATTATATTTTTCAAATACCAAAAAATAGGGATTGGACACTTTGGTGCTTAGAGTTTTGCATTAAACACATGGACCACATGTCGTAAGCTAAATTCCAACTCTCTCTATCCTTGTGTTATGTATATATACATTTAGATAGGAACTAGTTATGGTCACTAGTCTTGACATTATTTAGCATATATGTACATTAAATACATGTTTGATTGTGTATGTATGATGAATAAAACCTTTATGCATATGTATTTTTGGACATGAATGCTATGAGTTTTGTAAATAAAAATGGTCGTTCCAGATCTGTTTCTATAATAGCGAGGGAATATAGTTGTCTCTAATTCGTCTCTATAATAGCGATGAATATGATCTGTCGCTAATTTGCAACGGAATGCCCCTTGCTAGATTTAGTGACGAAAATTTTCATCGCTATTCTATCGACAAGATACTTGTGCGACTTTGTCGTCATCTTACCTACAAATTTAGCAATGAGTTTCAAATTTGTCACTAATTTTTGAGATTCTATTGCTAATCTCTTGGTATTCCGTTGCTAGTTAGCTATGAAAATTTTTCATCGCTAAATTCATTGCGATTTTGACATATTTTTATAGTGTAACAGAATCAGCATAACATGTACTTCTACATATTGCGAAGGCTTAATATAGTGAAAAAAAAATGAATTTCATATAATAAGAGGTATAGAATAAATGCCCATGATTTGAATTGCTTCAATATCATAAGTAGTTTTAAATGGAATTTTAAAATACCCAAATTAGATCTTAAAATAGGATCAGAAGTGTAACTGAAAAATTGAAACATGCAACATATCATTTATTTTTTTTCTTTTATTTTCTAATATGTGTTCAATGAATTCATCAACTTCCATATCTAAATCTCAAATCTTAAAAAGAATCAGTTGCTAAATAAGTTAGAAACTTATTATAACAAACTCTAATAGCCTTTTGAAGCTTAATAAAGTTGACAAGAGAAGAAAATCCATCTTTTGAATCTTATTGCAGAAGACTTAGGGTTCATTGGTTCTGGTTAATAATGGATGGAGAGAGTGTAAGATAATGGACGAGAAAGAGATGAAAATGATAATATATGAGACTGTGCGAGTACAAAATCAATGCTAATCCCGAATGTTTTTTGCATGTGTGATGGCTACAGAGTAATGGGTAACTAATTGATCATCCACACATGAACTTAATGTAAAAAACTTCAGCTAGTAAAGGATGAATTGCTTTTTTAAAAAGAGTCATTACACACTTCAATCAAGTTTGACTACATTTTTTAGGCTCTTACCAAAAAGGTAAGTCGAAGGAGTTTAGCTTGTGGTGGTGGATATATCAGCCCCATTTTATACTTAAAATTTTACCAAGTTTTTGCTTAGTTAGATAGGAAAAATATGAGAGAGAGAGAGAGAGAGAGAGAGAGAGAGAGAGAGAAGATATTTACCTGATTCACTCTTTTTTGTTCTTTTAGGACTTCATCCACAGGTTGGAACGTAACCTGCAAATCTTTTCATTTGATGTATGGGGGTAACCTTAGCATTCATATTTCCTGAGCATTTATACATTCTATGTTCTGGGGAGGTATGTTCCTTGCTTATTCTTTAGTTTGAAAGTTGTTGTATCCACCACTTTTAGTTATCATGCAAGTTCCATTTCAGTTGGCATATAGCTTTTTCATCCCTGCATCTTTATGCCCTATGTTTGCTTATCTTAGCATTTAGTTCCCTTCCTTATAAGTTTTGACTTTTACCTGTTGTTGTGATAACTAGCCATTTTTTATTTGTACACCACCATCTTGAGTTGCCCTTGCTCTCTAGTGATATTTAGGACGTCCAGATCTTCCTTTCCTCTTTTGTCATTATATGCTAGGTCATAGTAAGATGTTCTATGTGAGGATAGCCTAGTTTCCATAGGGATGATAACCTCGAATCCATACATCAGCACGAAAGGGGTTTCTCCTATGACCGTTCTTAGTGTCATTTGGAAAGCTTATGGTACTAAGTTTAGCTTATTATGTGTTAAGTCATAGTATGATGTTCTATGCGAGGACAGCCAAATTTTCGTAGGGATGTCAGCCTCAAATCCATACACCAGCGTGAGAGGGGCTTCTCCTATGATCCTTCTTGGTGTTATTCGGTAAGCTTATAGTATTGAGTGCAGTCATCCGCCTATGCTCTCTTTTGCTCCTTATAGTCTATTTTTAAACCTTATGAGAATTATTCCGATTAATATTTTTTATTTATCCATTTGTTTATGGGTTTGTTACTAATTTTAGTTTGTGTTGAATGTGGAAGCTACTATAAAATTCTTTGAATTTTTAACAATTGAACTGTTTGCATTATCGATTATGATGGTATGGGGAACTTTGAATTTGTAAAATATTTATCTTCAAACAAAGCTTATGATTTATAGGGCTATTACAATGTCAAAGGGCCCTACTTCTACCAATTTTGAGAAATAATATATGGCCACCAGTAGGAACTTTCTTTGTCTAATAGCTTATAGGAAAGGGCCAAATATGTTCATCCATCATTTGTCCAAAGGCCATGTTGAGCATATAGTTCGGCAAGACTCTATGGGTATGGTTGATTCTATTATTATTTAGCATTAGTCGTATTTGGCCATGAGTTCCTTTGCATCTTTCCTCATGGTGGGATAATAATACTTAATTAGATTGGCTTTCTTAATTAAGGAATCTGTTGCTTCGTGTGTGCCACACACCCTTTCGTGGATTTTTCTCAACACAATTTATTTCTTCTTCGACTATGCATCTCTATCATGGGTGGCTAAATACTCCTCAGTATATGACTCTTGCTTCCTTAGAATAATTTACTGTTGTTCTAATGATTACTCTACTTTATTGCTTATCTTTTCATAGTATGTTGTCTCCTATATATTAGATGATCAAAGTTATACAATTGTTGTTTACATAGTTATTAATTTGCTCTGTTACAAGGGTGCTCTTCTTATCTGTTGAGGATGTCTTTAGCACCTCAATGAATACAGGCTGATTGATTATTGCTTTAGCAGCTATTATTTTGGGTAGGCAATCTGTTTTTCTAATTTTGGCTCAAAGTATCTTATCGATGGACAAACTATAGCCTTGTGTTTCTATCTTTTGTAAGGTATCATGGCATTTGGAAAGGTACCTAGTGAGCTCTTAGTCTTTGAGTATAAATTCTCCTCTTATCTGCTACATGACTAGCTGACGATTATTGTATATTCTTATCTTTTTTAGCTTCAGTTCCTCCACTAACTTCAATCCAACTATCATGGCCTCGTATTCAGCTATATTATTTATTACAGGCAAATGGATCTTAATGGCTTATTATAGTAGGATTTTGCTTAGTTCTTTTATGACAATTCTCACACCTGCTCCCTTTAAATACAGTGCTTTGTCTGCGTAGAGCTTCCACTTTTCTTTGATTGGTTTAGATTTCTATTTGTACTCATCGATTTCGTGATAAAATCAATTAATACTTGAGTTTTTAGAGAGGGTTTAGGGACATACTTCTTGTCATATTCACCAAGTGAAATTAACCATTCTGCCATGCGACTTAATAATTCTGGTGGATAGAGGCATCTTTAAAGTGGCTGACTTGTTTGTACATAACTGTGTGTGCTTCGAAGTCTGATATGAGTTTGATGGCAGAGGTGAGGACTACTAGGGCGAGCTTCTCAGTCATTGAGTATTATAACTCAACCCATTTGAGAACTTTACTAATGTAGAAGATTAGATATTGCTTGCCTTTTTCTTCTCTGATTATCATAAAGGTTATTATTTTTTCGATTGTTGTGATGTATAGGTATAACTCTTTTTTTGGTTTGGATACATTCAAAAGTGGTGGTGTACTGAGGATGTCTTTATTTCTTAGAATGTTTGTTGATATTCTATGTCCAACTGAACTTCTTTCTTCTCTTTAATATTTTATAAAAAGGTAAGCACATCTTGTAAAACCTGAGATGAATCTCCCTAGAGCGCTACTGCACGTTTTTTAGAGTTTTTAGTGGTTTCATGTCAAGGATGGCCTATATTTTTTTTCTAAATTTTCCTTTATTCCCCTTTTGCTAATGAGATATTCGAGGAATTTTCCTATTGTAGCATGTACTTCACTACTGAGCTTATTGGAATAGATAGAATGACTTGGGCATCTTCTTGGAAAATCCTTTTAACCACATCTCACTTCCATTAATGGGTCTAATTATTAATAAATTGTTTAACCTAGGTAATTTGATAACCATCTTCCAAAATCATCCTTGGCTTGAAAGAATACTTGGTAGGAATCCCTGGGTCTACTGTGTAATGTGTATTATGCCTTGATCTAATTTGCCACTTGAAATTGTGAAGCAAAGTCGACCTAACAATAAAACTTCACCATCCTTTAGAGGGATTATTTCCTAACTCTATATCCTTAAATGATGTAATTATTTACCTTAGAAAACCCTTGGAAGGATATATTTGGGGTTCCCAATGAAACACCGCCCCTCTTTGCCAATAAGAGCCATATTAAATCTTTGTAAATCTCTGAATCCAAGTCCTTTAATTTCCTTAATGTTATAAAGTTTTCCCTATGATAACTATTGAGTCCTTTTTTCATTTGCCTTTTGACCTCACCAAATCCTAGTAAACATTTGGTTAATTGATTTACATAAATTGACTGGTAGCTTGAAATAAGCCATTGTGTCCATAAAAATTGCTATTGCAATAGCCTTAATGAGCATTTCTTTCCCTACAAAGGATAAAAATTGCTCTTTCCAACTAGACAATTTGTTTCCTATTTCTTATTTAAACTCTCAAAAGTTTTTATTTATTTATTTATAACAGCAAAAACCCCCAGATATCTACGATGTGGGAGATTCCCAAGTGTGCCATTAAGCTTATTCTAAGTATGATAGGGAGTGTTCTTACCGAAGAAGATCAAGGATTTATCCAGATTGACCAATTGCCTACTAGCACTGCTATAACACAAGAATACCTTCAGAGACTTTACTTTACTGTGATCTGTTTTATAGAAGACAGGGAATACTGGACTTCTTGTCAAAATTTTTATACCACCGATTACACCTCTTCTTACTGCTTAATTGATCATGTTTGACAACCTTTTCGTGCCTAGGATGAAAAGGTATGATGAAAGAGGGTCTCCCTATTAAATTTCCCTAGAAGTCTAAATATTGTCGTATGCCTCACTAATAATATTCATAAAGAACATGGCCGAGGATACATACATAATGACTTCCTGTGGAACCTTAGTTTTCCCATGGATATGTTCTAGGTAGCCCTATTCCATATGCTCATATGACTTACTCATATCCATCTTTACTGTTATGTCTTAACCTTGGCTGGCTCTTTTGGTTTTCATATTATGCATCAATTTGTGACCAATGAGGATAGATCAAATGGGCTTTTAACAAAAGCACTTTGTTCTTCTCCCACCACCATAGGCATTATTTTTTACAGTCTTGCAGCTAAAACTTTTGAGATGATTTTATACAAGATAGAGCATAGACTTACAGGATGAAGTTGTTGCGTAGATTTGCCATTGGAATTAGAGTGATGGAAATATGGTGGATGCTTTAGAGCACTCTTCCACCCTTAAAAAAACTCTAAATTGCACTACAAATATCATTGTCAATTTCATTCTAGCAAGTCTAAAAGATGTAGTTGGTGAACCCATCCTTATTTGGAGCCTTTCTAGGATTTATTACAAATAACATTTACTCAATTGCTTTGTAGGAAATCGCTCTAATTAACTCCCATTTCATGAAACCTATAACTTTCCTTTGCAAGCTCTCAATGATGTGGTGGAAATCCCCCAGACTAGTTGATTTTATAAATTTGAAATAAATAGTAAATAATAATGGCTGCAATTTATACTGATCCTTATAAAACTCTTCTTACTTTCCTTTTTAATTTTTGCCCCTCATCCTGCATTGAAATATGAAAAATATAATCATGTAATAAAAAATGAGAAAAATTAGATTATGTTTTATCTTCAATTATTTAATTTGGTCCACTTTTGATTAATTTTTTAATAAAAAAAGATTAATTAACCTTAAATTAAAATGCTTGTACTAAGTTGATGAAAAAACTAATATATTAAATATTTACTAAAGCAAAAGCAAAAGCAAAAGTTGTTGATGTTAGTATTTCTCTTTAATAACATAGGTGGTAACTACTTCTTCAATTATTTTCCACCAAAATTCCCTTTAATTATCTTAAGAGACCTCTTATTTTTTTAATGCAATCTTAAAAAATATATATAGATAATAATTCATTTAATTTTTTTATACAATTTTGAAAAATACATAATCAACTTTCTACCTAATTACTTAGGTATTGTTTGGATTGAGGGATTTTAAATTAGTGATTTTATAAAATCTGTGGATTTACGTTAAATTCATTGTTTGAAAAGCTAAAAATGTTACAATTCATAGATTTTGTAAAATTAATCACTCTCCAAAATTTTTCATTTTGAGGATTTTTAATTTCTCACCTATGAGGTGAAAAAGTTAAAATTCATCATTTTTAATAAATGATGGATTGTTATAACTTTTTTTTATTCCAATATTACCCTAATAATCCATGGATTTTATGTTCAAACCAAACAATGAAAATTTTAAAATCCATTGACTTTACTATCCATATATTTTAAATCCATTAATTTTATCAAATCTATGGACTTTAAACTCCCTCAATCCAAATGAAACCTTAATTTTTTCATGCAATCTTAAAATACAGAGTCACTTAATTTATGTCAATTTTTCATTTAACTCACCAAAATTCAAGTCATTCATATAGTGCAAATGTATTATACATAACTTAAAATTAATAATTACTATCATACTTTACTGATTATATCATTTGTTAAATCAAATTGATTTTAACCAATTATTTGTGAGTTTAAATTAATTATAGCACTAACTATTTACTCGACATGAATATTTTTGATAAATTTTATCAATTTGAGTCATATACTAAATGCATTTGTTATTACAACTGTGTAATGCACATGGATGAATTTAGTTTTGAATATTTTGAAGCATTTTAAAAAAGGATTTGGGGCCAAATTGACTCTTAATCCTGTTAATGATTTATGAATGAGACATATGATATACTTGCATTTCAAAAAAATAAAGATTTAATGACTCAAAAAACTCAAATCTTTTAGGAAAATTTTAATTTTATCTAAAACTTCTAATTAAGTCAATTACACCCTAATTTGATAGATTGATTTCAATTGTATCCGACATTAAAATTAACATTTACTAAACTGTATATTTAGACTCAATTAAACTTTATATTTTTTTAATTAATTCAATCAAATTCAAAATTAAGTTTAAATCTTACTAAGACAATATATTTATTTTTTTTGCTCAATTTAAATAATTTTGCATAAAAATATCAAAATTTTATTTTTATTTTAATTGATAAATAATTAATTTTTATTAATTTCATATTTTTAAATTATGAAAATTTCATTGTTATATATTTAAATAATAAGTTAACAAATCCTTAATTTTTATTTTAAGGGTAAATTTTTTGAAGGTATTCAAGTTCATATCATACAATGGATTTTTTAAAATATTTCTTAGAAGTTTTTATTTTAAATAGTTTAAATAATTTATTATTCAAAATATAAAAATTAATTTTTTAAGAAAAGATTGAGAGAATTTATTTAAATGAGAGATTGAACGATTTTTTGAATTATAAATTTAAAATTTTAAATTAAATATAAAATTATAATTTATCATATAAAAGTGTATAATAAATTTAATTAAATAAAAATGAGATTAAATTGAATAAAAATAAAATATCATATTTGTTAAATTTTAAATTTAATTGAAATAATTAAAAATGTAAAATTAATTGATTCTAAATAAATAAATAAATTATCAAATTTTACTTGTGACTTGAGATGCAATTAAAATTAATTAATCAAATTTGAGTGCAGAGTTGGAAATTTTAGAAAGAATTGAAAATTCGCATAGGTTTTGGTTTTTTGTCATTAAGCTAAAAATACAAAAGATAGATAATATAATTGTTTAAACGGCGTCGTAGCTGAAAGAAGATATGTAGAGCGCAGGAGGATTAACTGACCTCTGATGTCGGATTTCGATTGCTGACGCTCACGTCTCATTGACGTCTCCTGACGCTGGTTAGGGTTTCTCCTTCAAATCTCAGCGATCTCCATACCTTCCTACACAAAGAGAGAGAGAGAGAGAGAGAGATAGAAGCAATGGCAAGAAAATACAGCGAATCCAGTGACGACGAAAGGGGCGGTAGCCGTCACCGTCACCGACACGCACGACGGACTGAGCGTAGTAGGAGAAGTGACGGTGGCGATAAGGATGGAGAAGAAACGAGGCGGACAGATGTACACGAACGGAAGGTTTCGAAGGAAAGTTCAGAGGAGGAAGGAGAGTTGGCTGAGAGAGAAAGGGATACTAATAATAATAATAATAATAGAGAGAGAAAGAGCGAGCGTGGGGACAGGGACAGGGTTAAAGAGTATACTTCGAGTTCTGGTGAGGATGATGATCGGCGGCGGGAGAAAAGAGATCGATTCGAAAGAGAGAAAGCGCGTCGCCATGAGAATGGGCATAGAAGGCGAGAAATTGAGGATAGAAGTAAGGACCGATACAGGAATTCGGAAAGAGAGAGGGATAGAATTGATGATGATGGTAGGCATAGGAGATCGGAACGAGAAAGGGATAGAATTGATGAAGACAAGCATAGGAGGCATAGAAATAGAAATAACGGAAGCGAATATGGGAGACATAAGGAGAAGAATGAAATACAGGAAGATGTTGGTCGTGGTGACAAGTTAATTGAAGAGACAAAAGCTCGGCGGGCTTCACTGGGAGAAGGAAATTTAAATGGTGAAGCACCAAACTTGGGAAGGAGTGGAGGGGTTTACATTCCACCTTTTAAGTTGGCTAGGATGATGAAAGAAGTTCAAGACAAAAGTAGTGTTGAGTATCAGAGGTTGACATGGGATGCCCTTCGAAAGAGTATAAATGGGCTTGTCAACAAGGTTAATGCCACCAACATAAAGAACATTATACCGGAATTGTTTTCGGAGAATTTGATCCGTGGGAGAGGTCTTTTCTGTCGATCTTGTATGAAGTCTCAAATGGCTTCTCCTGGGTTCACTGATGTGTTTGCAGCATTAGTGGCTGTAGTGAACACGAAGTTCCCTGAGGTGGGTGAGCTTTTGTTGAGGAGGATTGTTCTGCAGCTCAAGAGAGCTTTTAGACGGAATGACAAAGTATGTGTCTTCACCTATCTATCCTAGTAAATTTGGATTATGGAAAGCTGTGTTTATTTTGAATTGCTTATGTTGTTCTTATTATATATTGCATGGTTAACCTCTTAATACATTTTTCTAATTATATGAACAGCCCCAATTGCTCGCTGCAGTGAAGTTTATAGCACATTTAGTGAACCAGCAAGTGGCTCATGAGATTATTGCTCTAGAACTCCTTGCTGTTTTGCTGGAGAATCCAACTGATGATAGCGTTGAGGTAGCTGTGGGTTTTGTCACAGAGTGTGGATCCATGCTTAAAGATATGTCACCGAAAGGCTTGGATGGTGAGTAGGCTATTATACTAAGAGATATTTCTGATAGAAATTATAATTATCATTGTTTGTTGTTGTTGTTGTTATTTTCAAATGTTCATGTGATTATGAACCTTATGATTCTCTGTTTGTTTTTTGTTGCATTTTGTATTATATCTTGTGACAACATACTTGTAAGTAAGTTACCTTTCTTTTTTGGCTGTTTAATTTACTACATACGGTGTGTGGTGGAATATGGATTAATATAATGGTATTGTTTCGAAATGTCATTTAGATAATCGCATGAATACTAGTAAACATAGGGCCACTTCATTTTTATTTCAAAAAAATTCCTTGTCTAATTTCTAAATGGCTGTGGCTAGTGACTTTGTTATTGATCGTGGCCTGGACTAGCAGTGAACTATGTGATAGTTTATTGCTTCCAACTTAAAATTAACACTGTATGCACCTACAGGTGTGCTAGTTTTTGTATTTATTTGTTGAAAAATTGGTATAAAACTCTGGTTTGTTTGTTGTGCAATTTCTGTTCTCTGCCTTACATTTTTTTGTTCTTGATGTTCGATGGATTTGCGGTCAATATTGCTATGAAAGCATGTTATGTTAGAGAAAGAAGCAGTTGAGTTTATGCCGTCCCTTTCTCTTTCTGCTGTTATTTCACATATGGTGTTTGTGGTTTGTGATTTTACAGGAGCCTTTGAGCGATTCCGTGGAATCCTCCATGAGGGAGAGATAGACAAGCGGGTGCAGTTCTTGATTGAAGGCCTCTTTGCTATTAGAAAAGCCAAATTTCAGGTACGCTCTATCTTATCTTTGTTCATTGTCTGTATGATGTTATATTATGGCTTCCAATAGCCTAAACTGCTTTTATCAATGTTTGCTTCTGCAGGGATATCCTGCAGTTCGTCAAGAGCTGGACCTTGTGGAGCAGGAAGACCAGTTAACACATGAGATGTCGCTCCAAGACGATATAGATCCTGATACCAACCTGGGTATGATTTAGATCATTAATGTGCATTTAGCAGCTGGATTAATTGCCTATTTTTGTATATCATTAATGTTTGTTTGTTGTATTTGTTCAGATATTTTCAATTCAGATCCTAATTTTCTTGAGAATGAGAGACGCTACGAAGAATTGAAGAAAAGCATCCTTGGAGAGGAGTCTGAAGATGAAGACGGTTCTGATGGAGTTTCAGGTGATGAGGATGAGGAGGATGATGATGACGATGAATCTAAGGAAGAAGATGAACAGCAGATGCAAATTAAAGACGAGACTGAAACCAATCTTGTGAATCTTCGAAGAACAATATATCTTACTATCATGTCCAGTGTAGATTTTGAGGAGGCAGGCCACAAGTTATTGAAAATTAAACTTGAACCAGGACAAGAGGTAAGCAATTAAGGTTCTTTTGCATGTACTGCAGTACAAATTAATGATATCTTTGTTGGCATATGGCACTCTAATAACCTCATATTGAGTCTTGGAGTCTTGACAAGTTTGAAGGACAGCATTTTGAGTGACAGTAGATAGTACTGTCAGTTGATATCAGCAACATGTTTGTTCATGCTACTTAAAAGAGCATTATTTTTGTATCAGCGACATATTTTTCATGCTACTCAAAAGAGCATTATTTTGTATCAGCAACATGTTTGTTCATGCTACTCAAAAGACCATTATTTTGGGCATTTTGGATTCCTTTTTGTTCTGTTAGATGAAAGGCTTGGGTTATCTCAAGGCTTTATTTGGATCTATAACTTATTATTAAACTAACCATTGGCCGCCTCTTCCTTCCACCTCTCCTCATGGTGATAAGCTAAGAGAGAAAAAATAATAAAGGGTACTTGGGGGTGGCCCTACACCTTTCAAGTTTTAAATCATTTACAAGAGAGAAAATGGAAGTATGATAGTTGTATGTACACCTACTAGACCAAAAATCAACATATTTAGCCATTTATTGTGATTCTGAAAATAAAAGTCATATTTCTCAAAAGCGCTTCTATTCCTTTCCTTTCTCAAAGTCGAAAAGCGAGCATGAGGAATTTAACCTAACAATTGTTATTGTCGTTACAAGAGCATATACCCTTCTCGACTCGATTTGTTTTGCATTGACCTCACGGCAACCTGTGAAACTCCTAGGACGAATAAGCTAATATGTTTAGCCTAAGTATGCCTCTCAATAACTGTTTAATGTACTAGCTCTTCCTTGACTTTGCATGAATAACATCTATTGATCATAGTATGGATTCTCATTTGAATATTGTTGAGGTTCAAAATCCTTTTTCAAGTAACTTTATGGTTTAAATGCAATTTCTGAGGGAGCAGGAGCTTTGCCAAATCACCGTCCATGGGAAATTTACCTTTCCCACTGTAGGGTGATCAACCATCTGGTTGATATCACTTTCTGTCATTATACCGCTTTTGTGGAATTCTGCATTTTCTTGGTTCATTTTCCTGCATGCTGAACTATTTCATATTTGGGTTCTACCATATTGGCATATCTTTACGTGGATAATTACGTTCTGACATGCCATTTCACCAGACTTTGTGTTATTTTGATCGCAGATTAATCATTTTCTTCCATGGTTTATGTAGATGGAATTATGTATTATGCTCTTGGAATGCTGCAGTCAAGAGAGAACTTACCTCCGGTACTATGGTCTTTTGGGGCAGCGGTTTTGCATGATTAACAAAGTCTACCAGGAGAACTTTGACAAGTGTTTTGTTCAGCAATATTCGATGATTCATCGGCTGGAAACAAACAAACTGCGAAATGTGGCAAAATTTTTTGCCCATTTACTTGGAACGGATGCCCTGCCTTGGCATGTGTTAGCCTATATACGCTTGACTGAAGAGGACACCACCTCTTCATCTCGTATTTTCATCAAGATTCTCTTCCAGGTAAGCTAATTAGCCTATTGTGATTACACCTACTTGGTGCGAGATGTTCTTGATCTGTCATGTGGGTCAATACATGGTCTCCACCAACTTATTTTCTTCTGAACTTGGCTATGAAATTATAATGGTAAGGGATAGGTGTATATCATAAGATATTGAAAGGTGAAAGTAAAATATTGATAGATAAAACTAAAAGGAGTTGGTGTAATTTTACAGAATGAAATGTTTAATTTTGTTTTGAAAGCAAAATGCAGGACAGAAATGCATGTCGCAATAGAGAAGTGGCATGTCGAAATAAATAGAGATAGAGATGTAAATTCTGGCAAAAGAAAGGAAATAGGAAGAGAAAGAGGTTGCAACTTTAAAATAGTTAGGAAGATGATAAAGATAAACCCCAATGGTGAGTCAGAAAGCAGTCTACACATGGTGAAGAGTTCTTGTTATACTGTTTACATTGAAGAAAATCTGATGAAACTGTATGGCCAAAGTGGCTGCTTTAAATAGTCATATTGGAGCATTTAAATAGCAGATATGAATCCACTGTATTTAATTTAGGTTTGGAAAAACAATTTATGAAACCAGAAAGGGTTCATCATGATATAACTGTTTAGATGAAAAGATGATATAGTAAGCAAGTGCATGACATTCCCTTTCAGTATATGGACAAACGATGGCCAGCAGACGAGTTGGGTTTTGTATGACCATTCTTGATTCCCTAACAGACATGTCTGACATAGCAAAGAACTGATTTTTTGTGTTAGTCAATTCTAAGGAGAGGCAAATCAACTTGATATTATTTGTAGGCACCGCAAATATTTGTGAAGCATTTTTGTGAAAATTTACTGGAGTGGAATTCTATTGTCTTGTGCCCTAATCATTGATACACAGATTCCCTAAAGATGTTGTTTGGCTCAGCAAATTACAAACATCACCTCTGTTCACCAACTTCATAATGATGATTTTAATTGAGCTCTATCTGCTTGATTCTAAATTAAGGGAGAAAATAGACTGCAGTGTAAAATGGTGGCTTCTTTCTTTCTTTCTTTTTTTTTTTTTTGGCTCTATTTAAATTCATGCTGCAATATAATATGCTTTGCTGAGTCTGGAGGGAAGTTTTGGTGAAAGTTGTTTGACCATGGGTTCTAGCAAGTCATTTTAATCTAGGAGATGAGAGAATTTATGATCTCAATTCTCCTAACTGCAAGTTTTGCAAGTAAATATGTTCTATGTCATGTATCAGTTTTGTCCTGTAACAGTAGTATGGAGGAAGAAACAAAAGCCTAAAGAAATTTAGTTGATTCGAAATGTTATTTATATTACTGTTGTTTTGATAATTTATTAAGTCCAACTATGTATTGTTTGTTGCAGGAGTTGTCAGAGCATCTTGGCATCCGTACGTTGAATGAGCGCCTTACAGATCCCACTATGCAGGATTCATTTGAATCTATATTCCCCAAGGACAACCCCAAGAACACACGCTTTTCCATCAACTTCTTCACATCAATTGGACTTGGTGGAATCACTGAAAACTTGCGAGAGTACTTGAAGAATATGCCACGGCTTATCATGCAACAACAAAAACCTATCTCAGAATCACAGTCAGATTCAGAATCAGACTCTGAATCTGGAAGTTCTGGTTCATTAGACTCTGAGTCCGGTAGTTCAGAATCAGATTCATCGAGTTCTGATGAGGATGAAAGACGTAAGAAAAGGAGTAGAAGCAGTAGGGATGAAAGAACCAGGAAGAGGAGCAGGAGAGATTAAGGAATCTTTCTGATGCAATGTCAAAAACTGATGTTTTAAATTCTTTGGAATTTGTTAGAAGCAAACATGTAAATATGTTGTAACCTTTTCATATTTAGAAAATTTCCCCCAGGTAGATGCTCTGATTATATTTTGTGTTTCATGTAGTTAGACTCCCCTGTACTTCATCATGTTTCATCACTTTTAGCAGAAATTTTGAATGTGTAAGAAATTGTGATTAGAGAGTTAATTTTTAGCTAAACTTATTCCTGTCATTGAATCAATCACTTTAGCTTCCAGGGAGTTTGTGTTGCATATGGAGTTTCTTATACTATGATCTTTGAAATGCCGCAGCAGTATTTATTCTGATAATTGGAAGTTAAATTACCATTCCTCGTTCAGGCTGTTTGCTATGACAATGAGCACCCATCTTTAGTTTGCATTTGAACTGCAGCATCGTCGGAATGGGGAATGGTTTTTGAGTATTGGTATGGTTTTGCAGAATTAATGTTGTCAGGAGAACATGGTCGATGCCAAGACTAGAAACTGGTCTTATATCTATTAATATGTTGATTGTGAACTTAATTCTATTGCAAAAGTCTCTTGCCTTGGTGATAAAGGGTGACGTAGGATCTACCTGGTTAAAATCCTACCACTCCTACCAAATGTGGTCGGTAGTCTTGGCTTCTATAGAGGCATTTATGGTGGTAGGTAGTCGTGGCACCTATAGAAGCGTTAATGACGAAAACCCTTAAACGGAGGTATTTTCATGTTGGAAACGTTTCCTTTCGAAAAATTTGTCCAAATTCTTTTTAAACGTTAGGGGTATATTTTTATAATTTTAAAAAATTAAAAAACACACTTTAACCTTGAAAATACATATCTTTTCTAGTATTAATTTTGATTATAAAACTTATAAATAATTAATATTTATTTTTAAATATCTAATTAATTATTATCATTTTATTTATTTTTTCGATAGTTAATATTGATTTAGATTATTATCGTTAATATTATTTTTTATATGATTTCATAATTAGTTTCTTCAATATTTATTATATATAAGAAAATATTTATAAATATCCTTTTTTTTTTTATATTTATAAGTTTTCTCACGTTTCGTTTCTTATATTTTTAAAAAACATCATTTTCTTATATCTGTTTTTGTGTTTCTCATTTTCGTGTTTCCCGTTTCTATGCTACTCTGGAGCATTTAACTGCATGACACCATTCAACCAAAAACTTAATTTTGTTCAACTCTTTATCAGAATTGAAAATTTGCAAATTGGATCGAGTAATTGAATTAGACGAAACCGAAATAAAAAATTATTGATTTGCATAGTAAAATAGTCGAACTAAATTATATCGAATTTTTTAATCAAAATAATATTGAAGATTTTATATTATATGAATAAAAAATCAAACTAAACTGTATTGTAATCATCTTGAATAAAATCTGTGTGTGTGTATATATATAAGATAAATATTTTTAATTATTAATTTTACTAATTAATCCACTAGTATATATTATTAATAATTACTACTCATAATAACTAATAATTAAACTAAATAACAATACTTTTTAATTTAATAGCTACCATATAAGTTATTTCTTAATTTTTTTTTGTAAAATTACTTTAAATAATTAAGTAAAAATTTCAAAATAAAAATGTGTACTATTAATCATTATTATTCATAATAACTAATAATTAGATTATTTATTTATTATTTAGTAAATTAATAATAAATATTAATAATACTTTTAATCTAACATTTAATATGTAAATTATTAATCATTTTTCTTAAATGATTACTTATTAATTTTAGTCTCGAATGATTAAAAGTAATTTTGATTATTTAAATAATTAATAATTTTTTATATCTTTCTTTTCTATAGAGATTTAATATATAAATATTAGGTTTATAAAAACAGATATAAATTGATTTTAATACAATATAAAATGGTATATGTTTCCTAAATTCTTTAATAAAAAATTATTTTATAAGTAATTATTAATTTGTTTAAGATATATAATAATAAGAAAGATTTTAATTGAATTGATTAAAAAAATAATAAACTAAATTTCATTAGTTCAGAAAAAATATGATTAAATATCCATTGAACTAAATATTTTTTGAAGAGAATAGGAATATATATATATATATATATATATATATATATATATATATATATATATATATATATATATATATAT
>CATIWR010007233.1:0-18228 GCA_949677035.1 Omphalea diandra | reverse complement strand
ATATATATATATAAGTGGATATGAGCAAAATTGAAGTGCTAGTAAAATGGCAAACCCCAAAAAGTGTTGTAGAAGTCCAAAGTTTCTTAAGATTAGCTAGGTATTATTATCAATTTGTTAAAGGCTTTTCACTTATAGTTGCTCCTTTGACTAAGTTACTTTGAAAATATATAACATTCTAGTGGTATGAAACATGTCAGGAGAGTTTTGATGAATGGAAATATATATTGACAACTGCTCTAGAGTTACCATTCCTACAAGTAATGGAGGATTTATAATTTATAGTGATACCTCTCATCAAGGTTTGGGATGTATTTTAATGAAACATGATAACATAATTGCATATATATCTCGACAGCTAAAGCCCTATGAATTATCTTAACCAATACATGACTTATAAGTTGTTGTAGTTGTGTTTTATTTAAAAATATGAAGGCATTACTTTTATTGATAAACTTTTTGGAAATTTACAAATCACAAGAGCTTGATGTATTTGATAAGCCAAAAATAATTAAACATAAGAGAGGTAATGTTAAGAATTACTAAACGATTGTGATTGCATCATTGAGTATCATCTAGGAAAGTCATATATGGTTGTTGATGCTTTGAGTAGCAAATCAAAAAGTAGTGTAGCTCATTTACAGTTATTTCTATTGCCTTGGTTTACTTACAAGCTATGAATGTGGAACTAAACATGTAAAAGAATGAGGTATTAATTGGTACTTTTTAAGTGAGACCAATGTTGCATGATCCAACTAAAAATGCACAAGGCAAGGATCCAAAGTTACAAAGAATGAATGAAATTGTAAAACAAGGGAGACATGTTAATTTTGAAATTTGAAATGATGCCTTATTGTTATGATCTTGTGTTTGTATGCTTAATGTTGATAACTTGTGAAGAAAAATCCTATAAGAAGTATATAATGCTCCATATGCCATGCATCTAGGAATGATGAAAATATATAATACCCTATGATCTCATTTCTAGTGGCCCAAATAAAGAAAGATGTAACAGCCTATGTTTCAACATGTTTTACTTGTCAACAGATCAAAACATAACATCAAGAACTTTGAAAAATTAAAACCATTGACAATTCCAATATGGAAATAAAAAAGAATAAAAATGGACTTGGCATATGGGTTACTGAGAACTCTGAAGAAGAGTGATGCTACATGGGTGATCATTGATCAACTAACTAACTGAACTCATTTTTTGCCTATTTGATGGGGTAATTCACATAAGCACTTGTCTAAGAAATATGTGGATGAAATTGTTAGGTTACATGGCATTCCGGTATCCATTGTATTATATAAAGATCAATGATTTACAAATTTATTTTGGGTCAGTTTATTAGGCTTGAGATACTAAGTTGAGTTTTAGTGCTACTTTTCATCCCCAGACATATGGATAATTTGAAAGGACAATTCAAACACTTGAAGACATGCCTCAAGCTTATGAGATAGAGTTTAAAAGTGCTTGTGATGAATATATTGCCTTGATTGAATTTGCTTATATTAATAATTATCATAGTAGTATACAGATGGCACTATATGAAGCATTATATGGAAGAAAATGTTGAAGTCTTATATATCGGGCTGAAGAAGGGATGTATACTTTAAAAGGACCATAACTAGTGTAAGATACTGTCGACAAGGTGAAAGTAATCAAGAGGAAATTTAAAGCAACATAAGATTAGCAAAAGAGTTATATATACCAACATAAAAGAGAAACGGAATATGAAGTGGGAGATAAAGTGCTCCTTCGAGTTTCACCTTGGAAATGAATAATTTGATTTAACAAGAAGGGGAAATCGAGTCCTTGATACATAGGGTTGTATGAGATCTTAGAAAGAATTGGTCTATTAGCTATTTGTAGGGTTTTATCTCCTCTAAATTATTGTAAAATAGTTTGCTTAATTTGTTGTGTGGAAGGAGATAGTTCTCTTTGATTGTGATTGACTCTAAAGTAGAAGAAACCTGTTTAACCTCTTAATTATGTTTTTCAAGAATTTGATGGTCATATAATGGGAATTTGGTGATATGCCAGACATAAAAGTTATGGATTTATGTTTAATCTACATGAGTGTAAAATATTTTTGTCAAATGTATTATTATTTATGACATATTGATCCTTCATTGTGACTAATTCTCAATGTGTTGAAACCTACTCGCCTTGAGATTGGCCATTTATTTTGGTAACCTCATAAAGTAAATTAGACAATGTACAAAACATGCAAATTGTTTCTACATGCATTGTGTAACTTTTAGTAAATTAGTTTTGGAATTGGATTTGTACAATTTGAGTTATGGCTAGGAATACAAGACCTACTCAGACTGCAATCACATTGAAATAAGGCAGAATTCAAAAATTCACCATATTTTTTATAAACCTTATATTGACAAAAATTTTGACTATGTTGTATCATTATGTGTCTAGTTTATTTAGAAAAAAAGAATCAACTTACTTGGATATATATATATATATATATATTCAGAGTTATTGTTGTGAGAGTGTAGCAAAGTCAGGTTGCCATACAAAAATAATAAGCCTCAATACTAGATCCACTTAGATGGAACATGACCATAGTTGTACACCATGCATGCAAACTTATTTTGGCATTTTATAATGATATATGTATCAAATTTTAGGATCTCAACACATTAAGGAAGGACAAGAGAGACATTCAAACCTACCGTAATGTTTGGTTGCACCAAATGTCATTACTTGGTATACCACAGTGAATTAACACTTACATATGGAACTAAAAGAATGTCAAACACTTGCAAATCACTTGGAAATAGGACAATATGTCCTATTATGAAACATTTTATTGATTGAATGAATCACATGTTATACATTGGCTAATAAAATCAAATGTCACTTGAATCATATGAATTCCTGGGAGTAGTGTTTGCATTGCAGGGTCACGAAAAGAATCAATCTATTGAATTTTTGCACTTGCGTAGTCAATTCTTATACTTGTAATGTATCCTAATGACATTTGATTGTTGATTGTGCTATTAGAATTTTATTATTATTTTTATTCATTGAGTTGTGACTCGCCAAATTGTAATTATATTTTTACAAATAATAAAACATATGGTTTGGGTATTTTATAACATAAAATTTTACATGTAGACACATGGAGCATATGTCATCTGCTAAATTCCAACTCTCTCTCCTTATGTCATGTACATAGACCTAGATAGAAATCAGTTTGTGGTCATTAATTTTGAACATGTTTTAATTAACATATATGTACATTAATTACATATTGGATTGTGCATGAACGATGAGTTAACCTTTATGCATATGAATTTTTCGACATGAACGCCATAATTAGTAAATGAAAATGGTACACTGATTCTCAATCTTGTCTATTTTCCAACACCTTTCTTTCGTAATTGGTGCTTTTTGGTCCTGTACACTTTAAACTCCACTTGTTAATTTCCCACTCTCAAAGTTAACTTCCCTAACTCTGCATCAATAGTGCTCTACTTGTGGCTAGAAATAGTTTTCCTAAGATGAGTTGTATCTCATGGTCTTCTTCAAAATGTAGTATAACAAAATCTACTAGAAAGATGAACTTGTCCACCTTGATAAGAATGTCCCCAATAATTCTTACAAGATACTTGATCGATCTATCCACTTGTTGTAAAGATATCTTTGTTTCCTTGTGCTCCCCTGTCTTTAATTCCTATAAAAGATACAAAAGGATTAAACTAATACTAGACCTAAGATCAAAAAGCACTTTATCAAATTATAATTCATAAATTTCATAAGGTATAGTAAAATTCCTTAGATCCTTGATTTTTTAAGGAATTTGTTTTGTAAGATGGCACTATTCTTCCATTAAGTTCACTACTTCACACTCCTCAAGCCTTTTCTTGTTCAAAATTATGCCTTTGAGAAACTTGGAAAAAGAAGACATTTGAGCTAATGCTTTAAGGAATTGAATATTGATGTGAATTTTCTTAAAATCTTTAAGGAATTTGGCAAAATCATTAGCCATTTTATCAACCCATTGACTCTTTAATCTTTAAGGGAATTAAATTAGAGGCACATAAGGTTGAACCTTTGGTGGTGGCGAACAAGCTATTTCCTCATTTGTATCATGCAATTCCTTCTTAGGCTCTATTTGATTTGTTTCTTCCTTTTCTTATTCTTTAGGCTCATCAACTCTATTTTCTACCTCTCTTCCACTTCTCAAAGTGATGGCTTTAGCATGCTTATAAGGATTGACCTCTAAATTAGAGGGTAAATTTGCACTTGCTTAGATGATATAGCATTTGCCAATTATCCCACTAGTACCTTTAATGTATGAATGGATGAAGAATGATGTTTATTAATTTAATAAATTTTAGCATCTAACCTCTTCAAAGCTTCATCTTATACATCCATCCTACCATTGGTTTTGATAATAAAAGTCCCCATCATGATCTCTAAACCTGATTTCTTATCTTGCTATTGTTGTGCTTGAAAACCTATGGGTGCTTATGATCATAAAGCATTATTCACACTCTAAGAACAATTTGGATGATTACTCCAACCAAGATTGTAGAAACTGGAATAAGGATTGTTGCCTTATTTATTATCGAAATTTCCTATAAAGTTCAGTTGCTTAACATTTAAAGAAGTAAATGAGTTACCAACCTAACAATTGATACTCACATGATCACCACCTATATAAAGTTCACAAAAAGTCTTTTGTGAAGAGATAGCATTGTAATTCAAGGCATTGATTTGCATCGATAGATTGATAATTTGAGTTTACATAGTGGTTAGTTGATCAAACTCTATAGCTCATACTACCTTTCTTGGCATAACACTTTCAATTAGCCATTGGTAACTATTAGTAGCCATCTCCTCAATAAATTGGTAAGTAACATCCTTTGTTTTGGCCATAAGTGCTTCACCTGCAATAGCATCTAAGGTACCCCTTAATGAAGGACTCAACCTATTGTAAAAGGTTTGTATGATAAGCCATTTGGATAAACCATGGTGAGGACACATCCTCTTTAAATCTATTCCAAGTTGTATAGAGAGAATCTTGTTCCATTTGAGCAAAAGAAAAATGTCATTCATCAATTTGGCCATCTTTACTAGAAGATAAAACTTGTTCAAGAAGTCTTATGAAAGTTGCTCCCAAGTAGTAGGCTTTATCTCTAAATGAAAAGGAAAATAATCTTAATTTGATATCAACATTTGAAACTGCATTTTTCTTAAAACTATGACAAATCTCTAAGAAAGTTGTTCTATGAATGTAAGGATCTTCATGTGGTCAAAATCCAAATTGATTATTTATCACCATTTGTATGATAATCGATTTGATCTCAAAATTGTTAGCATTGACAGCTGATCTAGTAACTTCAAGTTACAATTCATTGAACGACAGAACAATATAGTCCCTTATAGGCCTCTCATTCTCTTGATTGATCACCATTGGATTTCTTCTATTATGTTATTCTAAGCTTTACCTCCTTTATGCCTGCTTCAAGAGTTCCTTCAATTTCAATATCAAAAGGTTTAAGATTTGGCTCTTCTAAACCTAGACTGCTCGTCCATTACATGCAAGATGAAGTTTTGTACAGAAATCAAACAATAAGAAAAGAAAATTCCTATATTAAGAATTTAATCAAAGCTTCCAATATTAAAGCATTGTATCCATAATAATGACACTAATTTTTTTAAATCAAATTTTATAATGTGGGTTAAAGTTAAATCAATCAATCAATAAATCCAATCTCACTTGTTATCTTCTCTCTTTCATATTATTCCTTAAAACAATCGTACAAAATATCTACAAAAGGATGAAAATCAAAGTAATATAATGCACAAGTATGTGTGGATATGATTCCATAGGGATAAGGACAATAAGTATTGTAGTGTGATAATTTCATGTTTAATTGAAAATAAATACTTAAGATATAATCTAAACTACTAGTGTAATGTAAATAGGCCAAACTAATAAATCTATGGCAAAAAGACAAGAATAATTGAGAAAAAATCTTATGATGAAACACTTAAGACACTTGATCTCACTAACCAAAAATCATGAAATCATTAATCAATCGAAGTTACGTCAAATTAAAGGTTATAACTATCAATTGTCTCTCTAATATTATGTCCTCTCTCTTGAGTTGTAAATTAACTTTGTAATTGAATTTCAAAGAACTATCCCTCAACCTGAACTAAAAAAAAAAATCACTTATCTATATATATAAATCCTTTAAATAATATCAAAAGAATATGGAACTAAATATACAAAATGATGGGGTATTGATTGCTACTTTTCAAGTGAGACCAATATTGCATGATCGAAATAAAGAAGTACAAGGAAAGGATCCAAAGTTATATAAAATGATTGAAATGGTAAAATAGGGGAAACATGGTGATTTTGATATTCAAAATGATGCCTTGATGTTGGGTTCTTATATTTGTGTGCCTAATCTTGAAGAAGCATATAATGCTCCTTATGCCATGCATCCAAGAATAACAAAAATGTATAATACCCTACAATCTCATTTTTTATTGCCTAAAATGAAGAATGATATAGCAACCTATGTTTCAACATGCTTGACTTGTCAACATATTAGAATATAACATCAAGAACTAGCTGGAAAATTGAAACCATTAACGATTTCAATATGAAAATGGGAAAGAATAACCAAGGACTTTGTATGCTGAGAACTTTGCAAAAGAATGATGCTATATGGGTGATCATTGATAGACTAACTAAATCAGTTCACTTTTTTCCTATTCAATGGGGTAGTTCACTTAAGCACTTAGCCAAGAAATATGTGGATGAAATTGTCAGATTACATAGCATTTTAATGGCCATTGTATATATAAAAATTTAAGATTTACATCTCAATTTTAGTTCAATTTACAACAATCTTTGGGTACCAAGTTGAGTTTTAATATTGCTTTTCATCCTTAGATAGATGGACAATCAGAAAGGACAATTCAGACAGTTAAAGACATGCTTCTAGCTTGTGTCATAGAGTTCAAAGGTGCATGGGATGAATATATTGCCTTGATTGAATTTGCTTATAAAAATCATTATCATAGTAGTATATAGATGGCACCATATGAAGCACTGTATTGAAGAAAATGTTGAAATCATATCTATTTTCAGGAAGAAGGAATGTGTGTCTTAGAAGGGCTATAACTAGTCCAAGACATTATGGATAAGGTGAAGGTAATCAATAGGAAACTTAAATCTATACAACACATACAAAAGAGCTATACAAACCAACACATAAGAGAAATGGAATATGTGGTGGGAGAAAAATTGTTCCTTATAGTTTCACCATAGAAAGGAATAATTCAATTTGGCAATAAGGGAAAACTAGTCCTCGATACATAGGTCCATATGAGATCCTAGAAAGAATCGATCCATTGGCTTATAAGTTAGCACTATCACTAGAGCTGGCTCATATTCATGATGTATTCCATGTGAGGATGCTCAAAAAGTATCAGTCAGATCTTACTCATATACTTAAGGATCCAGCAATAACAATTATAGATGATCTAAGTTACATTGAAGAACTAATGAACATCATTGGTTATAAGGCAAAACAATTATGAAATGAATAAATCCCTTTAGTTAAGGTGTTTTGGAGAAACCACTCACAAAAAGAGGCTACATGGAAACTTTAAATGACAATATCCATATTTCTTTACAAGTATTGAAATTCGAGGACGAAATCCTTCATAAAAGGGAAAGAAATGTAACATCCCCATCCACATTAATTGGCATTCTTACATGAACCTATTCATCACATAAATGATTTTCAATCCCACATGAACATAAGCATTAGATAAATGATCATTTAGGTATGTGAATTGGATAAGCATGACGATGGCAATTGCACTATTGCATCTGAGACACCTGAACGAATATGTAATGTTTGTATAGTTGCATGACAAATTATCTTATATTATGTGCATGTTATAGCATCTTAAATAATAGGAACAAACGAGGATTACAAGATGGATAGAGGTGATGAAGGAGGGAAGAAAAAGGACTAAAAAGGAAAAGTGAACTTTCAACCAATGGAAATGAGACAACATAATTTTTGACTTATTGGAATAGGTTTACAAGTTGAATTTTTCATCCTTTAGGAAGAAAATATAAGGGATAAATGTAAGGGGCAGCAGAAGAAAGAGAGAGCTAAGGAAGAAAGAAAGAAAGGAAGAAGAAGAAGAAGAAGAAGAAGAAGGATAGGGAAAAGAACGAGCTACCCAGGCAGGAATCCTAAGCTTTTCTGGTTCTGGAAAAATAGGTAAGTTAATTTATCTTCTTCCTACATGAAATTAATCCCTCATGACATGTTAATCATGCATGGTTACTAAGAATTATGGAGCAATTTGAGGTAGAGCTCATGCATGAAAGTTGAAGCACAAAATAAATAGAGTTGATTGTGTTAGTTTTATTGTTATAGCTGCTTGTTATACCTATAATTTCATAACCATAAAAAAGGAATTATAGAAAGTGTAAAATATTAAAGTTGGAGCTTTATGCCCCATATAAATTCATATCTAATAGTTTTGCTCAATTTGGTGTGTGTGAGGAGATATGGCTCTTTCATTAAGGCTAGTTCATAACCAATTGAAATCTCCTAAGTTTTTTTGTTTTCATATATTTTCATGTCCTTATATGTTGATTCAGGCAAAGTAAAAAACATTAAATTTGTAGGGTTATATTCCCTCTAAATACCTGTAAAGTAGTTATGCTTGATTTGTTATGTGGAAAGAAACATGGCTTACAGATTATGAATGACCTTGAACCTAATGAAACCTCATCAATCTTATAATTTTATTTTCCAAGAATTTGATGGCCATAGATTCAGAATTTGGTATGTGTTAAACTTTAAAGTTGTATATTTATGTGTTATGTACATGCTTGAAAAATAAATTTGCTAAAATTATCATGGTTTCTGAGAAATTGTCGCTTCGTCACGACTGATGTCAACATGTTGGAAACCTACTAACCCTAGGATTGGTCATTTGTTTTGGTGACTTTATAAACTGAATTAGACAATGAGTAAATATTATTGATTTTTTAACTTTTAGTAAATTATTTTAGCAATTAGACTCATACTATTTTAGATATGTCAAAGACTGTAAGACCTACTATTTTCTATATGTCTTATATTGACCTAAAATTTGACTTTTTGTATCATTATAGGTCTAGTTTATTCAAAAAAAAAAATCAAGTCATTTGAATAAGTATATCTAAAGTGATTACTATGAGACGGTGGCAAGGCCAGGCTACCATATAAGGAAAATATGCATAAACACTAGGTCCACTTGCATGGCTCATGCCATAGTTGCATACCAAGCATTCATAATAATTTAGTCATATTAAAAGGTGAGCAAAAACCATAACTAGATTCTAAAGTGTATGTGTGATAATTTTATGATATGATTATGTTCTATTACATGTATATGTGAATGAATTGTTACATTTTACATGTGAATACAAGTCAAGTGGGAATTGTATACTCTTAATGATCACTTGGTATACCATTGTGAATGAACACTTGCATATGAAACTAAAAGGATGTTGTGATCGGCTTGTTAAACACATGCAAATTACTTGGAAAAGGGTCCAATATGTCATATTGGCATATGTTATTGATCAAATAATTCACTTGTTATTTGTCGGCCAATAAAATCAAATGTCACTTCAATCACATGAATTCTCAAGAATAATGTTTGCCTTGCAAGGTCACAATAAAAATCAATTTGTTCCATTTGCACTTACATGGTCAATTCTTATACTTGTAATGTATTCTGATGATATTTGATTGCTAGTTGTGCCATAAGAATCTGATTATTATGTTGGTTCATTAAGTCGCGACTCACCAAATGGCAATTATATTTTTAAGATACTTAAGCATATTGGATACATTAGTGCATAGAGAAACATAGACCACATGTCATCAGCTGAATTCCAACTTGTACCTATATAGGAACCTGTTTATGGTCACTAGCCTTAAACATTAGTTAACATATATGTACATTAAATACACGTTAGATTTTGTATGTATGACGAATCAACCTATATGTAAATGTATTTTTTGACATAAATGCTATGATTTGTAAATGAAAGTGGTCCTTACACAATATCTCGATCTATACATGAATAAATCATGTAATTGGTGGCCAAGTAATCACAATTATTAATCTAAAAAATCATTCACTTGTAAAAGAACAAAATCCTAACATAGACATTGAAAATGCTAAATCAATCAATCATTATCCATGGCTACATCAAGGTCCTAGATCGAAAGATCTAGCCCAACATATTAACAAAAAAAGATAAGTCCAAAAGCAATAGCATCATCTTCATAAAGAAAATAAGAAATAAAAGAAGGAAAGATAAAATCTACCAATTGTCTTGATAGATCTTCTCCATTTCTTCTTCCTTGATACAATGACCTTTTGAACTCTTGCACTTTATCTTGCATTTAAACTTGTTTTTGTTTGTTTTCTTATCTCAAAATCTTTTCTTTTTACTTTTCCAAAACTCCTTTTAGAAAGTCTATTTAACTAGGTTTGTCAAACTTATGTCTAACTTTATTTTGATCTTGAAATCATAGGTTGAAAATCTTTAATAGTCTTTTCTAAGTGTTGTGCTTATAAAATAAAGTTAACATCTCATTATAAGTTGAATGGTGCAAAGATTCAACCTCTAATCACATTTGTTACAAGGAAATAATGATCGTTATTCTAAGAAAGCTATGACACATTTTGTCTAGTTTTGGATTAGGTTTAAGAGTGAGCTAATAGAAAAATCTTGTTTAGGTTTGAGTGTTACCCTTAGAAAATATTTGTGAAGTTGTGTGTGAGCCCTTGTAAATCGCAAATTGTAAAGTTTGGTGCGAGCTTGTAAAACACCATTTAGCATTAGTGGAACACCCAATTAGAAGAATTGGGGAGTGGATGTAGGGTTGGTTAATACTCGGACCACTATAAATTCTTATGTATTCCATTCTTATACTCTCTCTTTTAAGTTTACATCACTAGCCTTCCTTTAAAATTTTAAATTTTCCACCAATTCAAATCCTCTTTTTGGTTCATAAGGGTCAACAAGTGGTGTTAGAGTGAGACTTCAATTTAAGCCTTAACTATGTAAGAAAATATCATGGCATAAAAAGGTATCCATTCACACCTCAAGCCTTTTTTGATGGATGCGACTGTACTCATTGAAAGTATAGAATGGAAATCTACTAGATAGTGATGTAGTGGATTTATGGGATGTTGTAGTCAATGAACGAAAGCTAACAACTAAGTTGGTGGATGGTAGTAAAGAGCTAATTCCATAGAAAGAATGAAAAAAGGCTCATAGAAAGTCCAATGGCAAGAATAATAGAGTAATGGCTATTTTACTAAGCTTAATGTCAAGAGAAGAGATTGATAAAGTTTAAAGGGGATATGGAAAGCCTTGAAGAACTCCTATAAGAGCACAACCCTTACAAAATCTAATAGGTTGGAGATGTATGTGATATCTCTTCATGATGAAAGATAATGAAAGTATCACTGATATAACTAATAGGCTCATTTCAATTGTCATGAACATGAAGAAGTTTGGAAGAGTTCTCATAAATCATGAGGTAAGCACTAAAATACTTAAATCTATCCCTCTTGAGAAGTTTGATGCTAGAGTTTCTAGTATTCAAGAATCCAATCCTAAGATTGGAAAGGTGCAAATGGATGTCCTTATTGGTAAGCTACTTTCTCAAGAGCTAGCTATAAAGAAGGATTAAGAAATGAAGAAGTTAAGAGGATATGGAGATAAGAATGAGAAAGGAGAAAAAAAGCCTCTTGCTCTTAAATCTAGTAAGGATAAGGAAGTGGAAGAAAGTACTAATGATAGTGATGAGAGTAACAAAAAGGGAGAAGAACATGCAATGCCCTCAAGGATGTTCAAATAACACATGAAAAGAAGAAAAGAGAGAAGGAACCTCAAGAAAACACCATCATCACCCTACTTCAAAGAGAAGAAAAATGAAATGACTTGCTTTTGAATTTGGAAAGCAAGGTCATATAAAATATGAATCTCCCAAGCTTAAAAGAAAATAAAAGAAGAAGATGTGGGATAAGAAGGAAAAAAAGAGCTTTAAGGCTATATGGGATGATGATTCAAGTGAGGAAGATGAAAGAGAAGAGGTTGCAACATTTTGCTTCATGGCTCAATAGGACAACTTACATGGTGTAAGTATTTCTTATCACTCGTACAATGAATATGATGTGTTTGAAGATGAAGATAATAAGCTTCTTAAAGCTTTAACCTTGAGATGTGATAAATACAAGTGTCGAATGAAAAATGAAAGTAATAAGTGTTTAAAACTTTAGGATGAATTTAAAGGTTTAAATGAACTTGTGAATGACTTGATAACTTCTAAAGAATAACTCAATAAATCTTTAGAAAATCTTTCCAAAACTTTTTCATTTCTTAAGTCTTTGAGGAAAGAAAATGACACTTTAAAAGATGAAGTAATTAAGCTTATAAACTCCATCTCTAAATTTCACAAAGGGAAAGAAGCTTTAGATACACTTATTATACCTCAAAGACCTCCCCTACTGACTTCAATGGAGCCTACTCATCTACATCTAAAAAAAGCTTTAAATACACTTATTGTATCTCAAATACCTCCCCTAGTGAGACACAATTTAGACTTCAATGGAGCATACTCATCTACATATACTCCTCTTATATTCATTAGAGCATCTACACCTAAAACTTCTAGCATTGAGTTTGTTGGGAAGAAAAGTGCTACAAGCACTAAGCCTCCTAAGACTAAGAGCAAAAGGAAGGCTCCTGAAGGTTCAAAAGCTAAGCCTTAAAGACCTAACCATTCTTACAAATACAGAAAGAGGCATGCTCAAACACAAACACATAAAAACTTCTCTTTTACTCCTCATCAGTCATGCACTTGTATGCACTCATATAACCAAAGTTTGAGAAGGCCTCCAACTCATACAAAGGTAATACATAGGAGAAAGACTTACAAGTCTAAAATTTAATTCCATTATTGCATTAGATATGTGTTGAACCTCAAGTTTCCAAGTCTTGTTTTGATGATTACAAACAAGTCAAAGAGCTAACCTTTGTCCATGTTATTTGTGTTACATCTTACAGGTACATCAATTTTTTGGACTACGATGATTGCGAAAGGAATTATGTTTGATAACTCAAACTATTTGAGAGTAAATTTTAAGGCAAACTTAGCTTAACAAACCAATAAGTGTTGTCTTCATCCAACAGGCATTGTGGACATATCAATAGGCATTGAAGATATCACAACAGGCACTAGAGAAACACTTTAACTTAAGTATTATTTAACCTTTAGGTTGTAAGTTTTTTTTTTTTAATGATCATAAACATGTCTAAGAGCTAACCTTTATCCAAGTTAGTTGTGTTAATTCTTATAGGTACATCAATTCGTTGAACTGTAATGATTGGAGGAAACTCTAAGTACTAAGAGAGTTAAGATCAAGTAAACTAAGCTTGACATCCTAACGGGTATTACCATTATCCAATTAGCATTGTGACTCCAACAATAGGCATTGAAGGAGCTCAACAGGTATTAGAGTATCACCCTAGCATGATCAAAGTCTTCTAGATCTTACAACAGACATTACACTCTATTGCCATAGGCATTGGATAACTTAAACACATAAGTTATGCACATTGAATTTTGTAATGGGCTTTGCAAATTCACAATGGGCGTTGTTCTTGATCTCACAATAACATTCCATTTTTTACAACAGCTGTTGAACCAAGTGATTTGATTTTAGCAAAACACTTAAAATCTTGATATGGCCATTGGATATTTTCAACAGGCATTGGAAAAACTCCTTAGATTGACCTAAAGTTTTTGAATCCTCTAACAAGGACCACTCAATAAAGCAACAGGTGTTAAGGATGTCGAACGAACATTAAAAATTCATCAATAGTCATTGAAGTACTATTAAAGATCTTAGAAAACAAAGCATTAAGTTCACATCTTTCTAGAAATCCTACAATGGACATTGTTCATACTCTCCACATGCATTGTTATTAAAGCCAATAGGTGTTGAGAATTTCCATCAGCCATTGAAATTAGTTGGATAAATAAATGAGAATGTCAATGGACGAGTATTGAGACAAACTTCTATCCAATAACTAGTTTAAATAGGCATTCATTTGTTCCAATGACTGTTGAAGTTGTATTTTACTTGACAACCACCCATTTGTGTGAATTCAATGATGATTGATGACTCAATAACAAGCGTGTATAATTTATGATGGGCATTGTTGGTATACAACTGTAATATGAAGTGATATTTCTTTGTTTTAACCTATCAAAAGGACTCGATCTCAACAGAAATAAGAAAAGAACTATTATATTAAGAGAGTATTCTATTATGAAAGTTATCTTTAAATAAAAAGTGGTGAAATAAGAGTGATCTAACAATCAAGAAAAGTTTATTGTTTAAAGCTTGCAAGTATCATCTTCAAAAACAAAGTTTGAAGAATAACCATTACAAATATTCTCTCAATACTCTTAACCAAATCAAACATACTTTATGATTATACTTTAAAGTTTTTTATGTCTTGAGTGAGAGAGTTATCCTTGTTTGACTAAGAGGGTTAATCCTAGGTCTAGGAGCTCTTTTGATATTGACAAAGGAGATTGATCATTATTAATGGTTTATTTAAGTGTTGTTTTGCATAAATTAGTAAGATTTTCAAGTGAAGTTGGATGGAGCTCTTAAACTCTAAGTTGACCTCTAAATCACGACTGCAATCTCAAATTTGCGATCACGATCTATATGAGGACTTGCTAGAAATTAGATAGGCAAAATTGCGGAGCCATTCTCGCTCTCGACTCATCCAAAAGAAGGAGTCCAAAAGTGACAGAATGTTTCGGTGTCTATGTAGAGTCAGAGTCATGACTGCGATTTTCAAAAAGCCTCAAAAGGGAAACAAGTCCACAATTAAAGCTTGACAAATGTTTCAGGTGACCGTTGGGAGATAAAAATCACAAAGGCAACATATTGGTAGTGACCGCGATTCATGAAGTGGAAGATACAATTTTTGACAGATGAATTTGCGTCCTTAGTCATGGCTTGTACAAGAAAATTCGTGATAGCTACTTTTGTTAATAGAAGAAATGCAACGACTATGTTTTCCTGATAAACCAATGGCAAGAAGACACGTGGACTAGCCGTTATACACAAATGGGGTTTTTCGCCATAAGTTTTGGCTCCTGTATGGATATTTGGAATTCGCGACCGCGAACGAGCAGTAATGACCGCGACTTCAGCCTGACATACAATTAATGCAAAATCTGTCTAGCATACCTTAAATATTTTATACTAGTTTTATTGCAACGTCTCTTTGATGGGTAGAGGCTATAAATGTAATGACCGTATTCATATTTGCTCTGATACACTAACTGTAACAACTATTTTCATCTGACATAACTCATATGGCTCTAATACCAATAACTGTAATGACCGTATTCATATTTGTTCTGATACTAATAAATGTAACAACCATTGATACCACTGAATGTTAGCATTTTTTTTTTGCTACCACAATTTGTAATGCTACAATCGGTACCTATCAGAGCACTCAACATCTAGGATTTGCCCGTCGGCCCCGCGATGTCATACATATCGGGATTTGCATGTCTACCCTGCGTATGCTTGAGCCCTCTCTGATACCAAAACTGTAACATCTAAATTCATTTGTCAAACTAATAATTGTGATATCTATTGTTCTCATTTGTAAATCATCTTTGATACCACAAATTTTAACGTCATAACATGGCTACAGCTGGTACCTATCAGAGCACTCAACATCCGAGATTTGCCCGTTGGCCCTGCGATGTCATACACACCAGGATTTGTACGTCTGCCCCGCATATGCTTGAATCCTCTGATACCACCAACTATAACTGTCATCTTCAGTTGCAAATCATGGCATTTCATGTTCAGAAATGCATACACATTAAGGTTTATTCATCATACATATATAATCCCATATGTATTTAATGTACACATGTGTTAACGTACACATGTGTTAACTAATGTTAGGACTAGTGACCATAATTAGTTCCTATCAAATGTATGTACATGATGCAAAGAGAGAGAGTTGAAATTCAGCCGACGACTGTGTTCCATGTGTCTTTAAGCAAGACTTTATGTACCAAAGTGTCCAAAGTCTATGCTTCAGTATCTGAAAAATAATTGCGATTTGGTGAGTTGTGACTCAGTGAATAAAAACAATAATCAAATCCTCATGGCATAATCCATAATCAAATATCATCAAGATACATTGCAAGTATAACAATTGACTATGCAAGTGCAAATGCAATAGCTTTGTTTTTATCTTGACCAATTCTTCTTCTAGTGTTATGAAATCGTGGGTGAAAAATTCTACTCTAATAGTAAAATCAACAGAATCAGCTCTTGTTCTCTTGGATTACAACTTCCATCTAAGAGCTCTACCTCAATTACTCCATAATTCTCACTAACAATGCATGATTAACATGTCATGAGAGGTTAATTCCAGTTAAAAAGAAGATAAATTTACTTGCCTACTGTCCCAGAATTGGAAAACCTTAGGCAGCTCACTCTTCTCCCGCTCTTCTTCTTCTTCCTTTCTTTCTTTCTTCCTTAGCTCTCCCTTTGTTTCTACTATAACCCATGATTTTTCCTCAAAATATGACCCTAATGGTCTATATTCTTATTTTAAATAAGTCAAAAGATTGGGGCTGGTTTCCTATTGGTTGAAAGTTAAAAGTTTTGCTTTTAGTCCATCTTCTTCACTCCTTAAGCACTTTCATCTATCTCCTAATTCCTAGATGCTCCTTATACTTTTAGATGAGCTCTCAAACACCATTATTTATGATGCTATAACAAGCACACAACATGAAATAATTTGTCATATAACTATGCAAACACTGCATATATGTTCAAGCATCCCAAATGCAAAAGTGTAATTGTCATTGTTGTGTTTTTACAATTCATATGTCTAAATTATTATTTATCATGTGCATATGTTCATGTGAGATTTCATATCATTTGATACAGTGCATATGCTCATATGTGATTTCATATCATTTGTGCAATGAATATATTAATGTGATAATGCCAATGAATAGGGATAAGGATGTTACATAACATGGTTCTAGTTAAATCATGGATTTATCCAATCACAAAGAAGGAGATGGATCTTCTGAAGTTATAGCTTACACATAGGTTATATAACAAAAAATGGGTTGTACTTCCATATGTGAGGGTTATATAGCCCTAGGGTTTAAGGAGGGATCGGTTATAGGATGTTCTAAAGAATAGGGTTTAAGAAGGGTTGTACAACCCTGTCCTCGGCTGTATAACTATGATTGATGAGTTGTAGAACCCATTAACCATAGAAGACAATTTTAAGTTTTGTCTTGGGCTTAACTTAGGGCTTGACTTGAGGCTTGGCTTTAGGCTTGATTTTAGGCTTTCCTAGAATTTCTAAGGCCTTTATCTTTTCTTATGGCAATTCACTTTGCATTTTGGGGAATATACTTAGCAATTTTTATCTTCGAGCTCTGCATCCAAATGTCTAGAATTTGTTGCTTACAATGTCTATGTGATTGAATTATGATAGTTTACATTTGAATACAAGTAAAGTGAGAACTGTATGATTTTAAATGATTACTTAGTACACTATTATGAATGAACACTTGTGTGACATCCCATTTTAAATCATCACTAATTCACTAAGTCTATCCATTATTATTAAAAGACATTAATTCAATTATCATTTATTTATCATATTTTTTTTTTCACACAATGTCTCTTGTTCACAACATAGTCACTATTTACAATAAATTATACATGACTAAACCAGCTGGAATACTATTAGACTGCATACTGGCCCCACCTCTTTTTAGACTGCTAGACAACAATCTTGAAATATAACTGGACACAATCTTTAGTCTACTATTCCTGAAATAAAATTTCATGCAAAAGAGTGAGTTTACATACTCAGAAAGTAAATGTATAACGATACTTCAATCTCAAATAACATATCAAACATTTAATTATTTATAACTTATCATCATATCCATATACGAAATAAATAGTCTTTACTCTTAAATACCACATAGGCTATCAAAGGTTATTACCACACATGCTGTCATAAAGTTCTGCCACATAGGCTATAGATATTA
>CATIWR010007201.1:0-22269 GCA_949677035.1 Omphalea diandra | reverse complement strand
CTCTTTCTACTCGTTGCTCCATCCTTTCTTTTTCTAATCTTTCCACCCTGATTGCAACAACTTTTAGTTGGGTATAACTTTCAAGATCTACAGCTTTGATCTTACTTCTGATCTCATATGTCAGTCCCCATTCAAATTTTTGACATTTGTCTTTATCAGTGGCTACCATGAGGGTGCATAATGAGATAATTGATTGAATTTTACCTCATATTCAACTATAGTCTTTTGTCCCTGCTTTAGGTTCAAAAAATCTCTTTCTTTTATCATCTTTATATACTTCTGGCATGTTATTGTTATTGAACTCATGAAGAAAGTCATCCCATGTAAGCACTGGAGGCTGGGCATCACTCCCCAGAATGGTTTCCCGCCAATCATATGCATCCCTTTGTAATGGCGACACTACATAATCAAACTTTTCTTTCGGTGTGCATTTCATCAAGTTCAAAACTTTTTGTGTTCTTCTTAGCCTTGTCTCTGCTACTGATGGATATGTGGTACTACTAAAGTCAACTACACCTTGTTTTCTTAATTTATCATACCTTCTCTCTTTTTCAATTTTTGTACCCTGCACTGTTGGTTCACCAATTCTATATTGTGGTTGACTATGAGATATGTGTTGTGCATGAGAATGTGTAGGAGATCTAATTGTGTTAGTAGGTTGATCTCTTAATGGTTAACATGATGCTTATATGGAATGCAAATCGGCTGACTCCTCTCTTCTCGGTGAGCCATGGGCACTACCATGACTACCCTCTGCTAATGCTCTATAGACATATTATGTCATATGATAATGCATAATAGTGAAAATGCCATGTCATGTTTAGATGCATGTCCCTATGGAACCTATCCCTACTCTGATACCAAAAACTGTAACAACCATTTTCATTTACAAAACTCATAGCATCCATGTCTGAACATACATATGCATAAAGGTTATTTCATCATAGACACACAGTCCAACATGTATTTAATGTACATATATGTTAACTAATTCCAAGGCTGGTGACCATAACTAGTTCCTATCTAAATGTATGTACATGACACAAGGAGAGAGAGAGTTGGAATTCAATCGATGACCTGTGGTTTATGTGTCTTAATGCAAAACTCTAAGCACCAAAGTGTCCAATCACTATTCTTCGATATCTGAAAAATATAATTGCGATTTGGTGAGTTGCGACTCAGTGAATAAAAATAATAATCAAATTCTTATGGCACAACCAACATAAGAATATCATCAGGATATATTACAAGTATAAGAATTGACAATGCAAGTGCAAGTACAATAGATTTATTTTTGTGTCGCGATCTTGCAAGGCAAACGCTGCTTCTGGGAATTCATGTGATTCAAGTGACATTTGATTCATTGGCCAATATATAACAAGTGATTCATTTGATCAATAACATGTGCCAATAGGACCTATTGGTCCATATTCCACATGATTAATAACATGTGCCAATGGGACATATTAGTCCATCTTCCACGTGATTTGCAAGTGTTTGACAAGTCAGTCACAACATCCTTTTAGTTATGTATGTAAGTGTTCATAACAATGTTATACCAAGTAATCATTGAGACCATATAATTCTCACTTGACTTTTATTCATATGTAAAAGGTAACAATTGAAACACATATACATGTAATAGGACATAATCACATCATAAAATTATCACACATATACACATTGGAATCTAATTATCATTTTTACTCACCTTTTGATATGACCAACCTTTATGGTAGGTTTGATCCTCTCTTTAGGGCTTCCTCAAAGTTTTGAGATCCTTAAATTTGATAGATACATGGTTATAAGTATATCAAAATGATTATGTATGCTTGGTATGCAACTATGGCATGATTCATGCAAGTGGACCTAGTGTTTTTGCATATTTTCCTTATATGGCAGCCTGAGCTTGCTACACTCTCACAACAATAACTATAGATATACTTATCCAAATAACTTGATTCTTTTTTTGAACAAACTATGCACATAATGGGACAACATATTCCAATCTCTGGCCAATATCAGACACACAGAAAATGTGGTGAATTTTTAAAATTTTCCCTATTGTAATGTCATCTCAGTCTGAGTAGGTCTTACATTCCTGGGTGTATCTCAAATTGTACAAATACAATTGCAATAATAATCTACCATTAATTAAAAAACATATAAATTAACATTTTTCATGTTTTGCTCATTGTCTAATTCAGTCTATAAGGTCACCAAAACAAAGGACCAATCTCAGGGTGAACAGGTTTGTAACATGTTGACAAACAATCATGATGAATGGAAAATATCTCAACAACCATGCTGGATTTGGCAAAAATATTTCACAAGTTTGTATATCAGACATAAAGATATAACTTTCAAGTTGGACCATCATCAAATTCTAAATCTATGACCATCAAATTCTTAGAAAACAGAATTAAAAGAAAAGTAGGGTTTCATCCGGGTACAGGGTCAGTCCTAATCAATGAGCCATATCTCTTTCCACACAACAAATAAATCAAAACTGCTTTACAGGTATTTATAGGGGATATAACACTACAAATTTCATGTTTTAAACTTTTTCAAAATTAGAACATAAGGCCATCAAAATATAAGAAAATAGAAAGACTGAGGTCATCTCGATTGGTTGTGAACCAGCCTTAATGAATGAGCCATAACTCCTCACACACACCAAATCAAGCAAAACTGTTTCATATGTATTTATATGGGATATAAGGCTATAAATTTCATTTTTTTTTACTTTCCCTAATTCCTCTTCTAGTGTTATGAAATTATGGGTACAAAATCCTGCTCTAATAGCAAAATCCAACACAAACAACTTTTGTTCTCTTGGATTTCAACTTCCATCCAAGAGCTCTACCTCAATTATTCCATAATTCTCACTAACCATGCATGATTAACATGTCATGAGAGGTTAATTTCAGTTGAGAACAAGGCAAATTAACTTACTTATTGTCCCATAATTAGAAAACCTTTGGACTCTTTCCTAGACAGCCCACACTTCTTCCTCTCATTCTTCTTCTTCTTCTTCTTCTTCTTCTTCTTCTTCCTCCTTTCTTTCTTTCTTCCTTAGCTCTATCTCTCTCTTCTGCTATAACTCATGTCTAGCCCCTTAATTCTGATCCTAAAGGGTAAAAAATTCCACTTGTAAGCCTATTACAACAAGACAAAATCATGGTGTTGCATTCCTATTGGTTGGAAGTTCACTTTCCTCTTTTAGTCCCTTTTCTTCACTCTTTAAGCACTTCCATTCATCTACTAATTCCTAGATGCTTCTTATACTGTAAAATAAGCTCTGTAACACCATTATTTATGATTCTGTAACACCATTATTTATGATTCTATAACAAGCACACAACATAAAACAATTTTTCATGCAACTATACAAACACTACATATATGTTTAAGTGTTCCAAATGCAACAGTGCAAGTGTCATTGTTGTGCTTTTACAATCCATATGTTTAAATGATTATTTATCCAATGTACATGTTCATATGGGATTTCATATCATTAATATGTTCATGTAATAATGCCAATGAATATGGATAGGGATGTTACATAAACTTCCTCCTTAATTACTCTATTTAAAAATGCACTTTTTACATCTATTTGAAAGAGTTTAAAATTTATATGGCATGTAAAGGCTAAAAGAATCCTAATGGTCTCTAATCTTGCAACGGGGAAAAATATTTCATCATAATCTATGCTTTCCTCTTAGTTGTAACCCTGCACAACCAATATAGCTTTATTCTTAATGATGAAACCTTGCTCATCTAACTTGTTCCTAAACACCCATTTGTAACCTATAATTAGGTGTTCTTTAGACCTAGGGACAAGTTCCCATACCTTGTTTCTCTCAAATTGGTTGAGTTCCTCTTACATGGCAATCACCCAACTTTCATCATCAAGAGTCTCATCAATGGATTTTGGCCTAAGTTGAGAAACAAAAGCAAGATTATTATCTAAAAGATTAAGTTGAGATCTAGAACTTACACCCTTAGAGGTATCACCAATAGTCAAATCTTTAGGGTGATCCTTAGAGAATCTCCAACTCTTGGGTAGATCTTAAGTTGGCTCAACTTCTTCTTGATGTTGTGGTTCTTCATCTACTCTTAATGATTTTATCTTTATCCTCTTTTCTTGTAATGTCTTCCAACTTAAATTTTTCAAGGTCACCTACAAGATCATTAACAAAAATACCTTTCCTAAGATCAAGTTTACTAGATTCATTAAAAACAACATTCATAGACTCTTTAACTACCATAGAACTCTTATTAAAGACTTTATAAGCCTTGCTAGAGGTGAAATAACCTAAAAACATACTTTCATTGGTCTTAAAATCAAATTTCCCAAGATTATCCTTAGTATTCAATATATAACACTAGCATCCAAATACTCTTAGGTATGATTTTTTAGGTTTTCTACCATTTCATAGCTCATGAGATGTTTTATTGAGAATGGGTCTTTTAAAAACTCTATTTGCAATATAACATGAAGTATTAATGGCTTCGGCCCAAAAGTAATTTGGTAAAAAATACTCATTAAGCATGGTTTTAGCCATTTCTACTAGTGTTCTATTTTTCCTCTCTAGAACACCATTTTGTTGTGGTGTTCTAGGAGTTGAAAAGTTATGAAAAACTTCATTCTCTAAACAATAAGTTTCAAAAGAATCATTTTGAAATTCCTTTCTATGGTCACTTCTTATAGCATAAATGAAGTAACCTTTTCATTTTGAATTCTTTTTGTAAAGCTTTTGAAAGCATCAAAAGTATCATTCTTATGAGCTAGAAAGGACACCTAAGTAAACACAGAGTAATCATCAACTAAGACTAGTGAATAATGTTTTCTACCTAAGTTAGCAATTCTAGTAGGTCCTATTAAGTCCATATGAATTAGTTGAAGAGGTCTAGATGAACTTACAACATTTTAAATTTGTAGGAGGCTTGATGTTGCTTCCCCATTTAGTAAGGACCACATGTCTTGTATTTAGTGAAGCTTAAATTGGGAAGGCCTTCCACTAGCTTTCCTTTTGATAGGCTTTGTAGTAGATCCATGCTTATATGTCCAAGCCTTCTATGCCATAACCAAGCCTCATTACTAAAAGGCATAAGACACTTGAAAGATTGGTTAGCCAAACTGTCTAAGTCAATTGAGTAGGTATTGCTTTTCCTTTCAACCTTGAAAACAACCTCATCATCTACTAATGTGGTGACTCGACATTCTCTAAGATCAAAGGTGATTTTATTACTTTTGTCACACAATTAACTTACACTCAATAAATTATATTATAAGCCATTTACTAATAAAACATTATTAATCAAAGAATAACCATTCATACCAATGGTTCCAATACCAATTACCTTACCCTTGGCATTGTTACCAAATGTGACATTTCCAACTTTTTTTTCTTTCAATGCCATGAGTAGCTTCCTATTGCCTGTCATATGCTTAGAGCATCCACTATCCACATGCCAATTGCTTAATTTATTAGTGGTTTCCATAAATTCCTACACAATATAAGTAAATCACTTTTTATTAGGTACCCAAACATACTTAGGTCCTAGAAAGTTAGGAGTTGAAGGGTCCTCTATTTTGAGGTGAGCCTTCCTCATGTAATAATGAATATTAATGTTCCCATATTTCATGCAATAGTGACATTGGAGTTTAGATTTATGAGTCTTTCTCCATAAACTTAGTATAAGTAGGAGGCCTTCTCATACTTTAGTTATGTAAGTCCATGCAAGTGCATGAGTGATGAGGAGTAGTAAAGAATTGTTTGTGTTTGTGCGTGTGAGCATATTTCTTATTATATATGTAAGCATGATTGGCCTCTATTGAAGTAGGCCTTGAGCCATTTTATGCTTTCCTTTTGCCTTTAGGCATTGGAAATTTAGTGCTTAGAGCACTTTTCTTTCTCATGACTTCAACACTTGAGGTTTGAGGTGTTGTTGCTCTAACAATGTAGTGAGTGTAGATGTGGAGGTTGAGGCTTCATTAAATCCTAGACCATGCCTAATTAAGGGTGGCCTTTGTGATACTATTATGGTATCCAAGGCTTCCTTTCCCTCATGAAATTTAGAGATTGAGCTTCTAAGCTCAATGACTTTTCCTTTTAGGGAGTCATTCTATTTTCTTAAAGAAACTAATGATGAAGATGATTTAGAAAGATTTTCCATTGATTTTTTGAGTTATTCATTTAAAGTCCGCAATTCACTTATGAGATCATTAAGGGATTTGTAATCATCCTCTAATTTTGAGCATTTTCTCTTATAAAATTCATTTATGACTTATACTTGTCACATCTCATAGTGAAAGCTTCTAGAAGCTTTTCATCTACATCATATAAGTTATCATAATTTGAATAAGAATGAGATGAAGTGCTTACCTCATTAGGAGAGTCTTCTTAAGCCATGAAGCATATGTTGGCAATCTCTTCATCATTTTTTAAGGCTAACTCACAAGTTAAGAGTTTGCCTATTAAAACATCCGTAGGAACCTTCCCAATCTCCGAATTGGACTCTTGAATGTTGCATACTCTTGCACCAAATTGATCTAATGAAAGAGTTTTAAGGATTTTAGTATTTACCTCATAGTTGGAAAAAGTCTTTTCAAATTTCTTCATGTTTGTGACAATAGATAGGAGTCCATTTGTCATTTCGGTGATGCTTTCATGGTCTTTCATTAAGAAGAGCTCCCATTTTATCACATACATTTCCAACCTACTTGATTTCACAAGTGTTGTGCCCTCATGATAGTTTTCTAGGGTCTTCCATATGGCATGAGCTATTTTGTAGTGTTGTACTCTTCCAATTTCTTGCCTTAAGAGAGAGCTTAGAAGAATTGCCATGACTTTCTTATTCTTGCCATTTCACCTTCTATGGGCTTCAACCCATTCTTTTATTGGAATGAGTTCTTCATTTCCATCCACTACTTTGGTGGGTGGCTTTCATTATTTGACTACAACATCCCAAAGATCCACTACATCTGTATCAAGATAAATCTTCATCCTATACTTCCAATGAGTATAGTCAGATCCATCAAAGTAGGGCTTATGGTGTGAATGGATTCCTTCTTGTGCCATGATCTTTGCTCACCCAATGAAGGTTTGTTTGTGAGACTTAGCTCTGATACCACTTGTTGGCCTAGGGCACCAAGAAGAGGGGTTGAATTGGTGTTCAAAAAAAATTATAATGAGGGATAAGGTGTTTAAGAAGTAGAGTTGAAAAAGAGTTGAAGAAGAGAATAATCGACATAAGAGTTTATAGTGGTTCGGGTATTAACCAACCCTACGTCTAGTCCCCAATTCTCTACAATTAGGTATTTCACTCAATTTAAAAGGTGTTTCCAAGCTCACACCAAACTTTTACAACTTGTGTTTTCTAGACTCACATAAAAATCTCTTACAAGTGTTTTCAAGGCTCATACTAACAACCTCTCACAAGCAATTTCAAGGCTCATAAAAAAACCTCTTACAAGTGTTTTCAAGGCTCACACTAAAACCTCTTACAATGATGTTTATTGCTCACACCAAATAGTCACTAAAGCATAAATAAGAATTAAAATAATGAATAACAAATTTGCAAGAGTATGGTTACAAATTAATGAATTCTCTTGTATTTACATATATTTGGTGGAGTATTTATAGCTTATATCGACCAAAGAGACGTTAGACTAAAACTATTAACAAATTCTAAGATGTGTTAGGCAGACTCAATATTAAATGCTTGTCAGGCTGAAGTTGCGGTTGCTACTACCTTTTCGCTGTCGCGAATTTCCAATTTCCATAAAGGAGCCTAAAATTTTGATGAAAACACCATTTGTGTCTAACAGCTAGTCCATGTGTCAGCGTTTCATTGGTCATCCAAGAAAATATAATCGTTGTGTTATAACCACTCTCAAAAGTTACAATTACGAGATAACCATGCCTTGGGCCCGACTAAGATAACAAATTTCTCTGTTTGAAGAGAAAACTTCAACTGCTTGAGTTGCTGTTGCGAACAAACTTTTGCTCTCATGATTTTTGATGTTTAACAGACACCTGGGACACTTGGCAAGCTATGGTTGTGGCTCTGGTTTCCTCCTTTGTCACTATGAAAGTCGCGATCACAACTAAGGTGTGACACAAACCGCAAATTCTTATGTGACTAAGGCTTTGCCAATTTTAGGTATGTCACAACAGTGAAGTTTTTCATGAATTTCTCTGGCCTAGCTCCATTCTTCCTTATGACTGATTTGCGGTCGCGATTTATAATACACTTACTGTGAATTGGAGTGAACTTTATAAGGTTAGAGATTTGAACTCTATCCAACTTCCAATGATAAAAACTAACTTATAATATGCAAAACAACACTTAATGACAACATTAGAATTGATCAATCTCTATTGTCAAGATCAAAAGAGGTTCATGACTTAGGTTAAATCAACCTAGTCCAACAAAAGTTAAATGGAGTGATTAGAAGCAAAAAACTCAAAGTATGAAAATCTGCCTTCGAAAATAGTGATCACAAATTTCAAAGTGATTGCAAATTTTGAAAAAAAATGTTGTTGAGATTCAAAATTCGCCACCACAAATTTTGATAGCGACTGCGAATTGGTGAAACAACATCTACATGTTAGATAGATGATTTCATGGTGACAATCATGTCCAAAAAGGAAAATAGCGATCACGCATTTGAAGTAGCAACCATGAATTTTAATATCCATTAGAAAGATCCAACAGATTATTTTTTAAGAGGCTAATGTTTTCATGCCATGTGGACTAGCCATTAGACACAGTTTAGAAATAACGACCACGAATTCAATCTCGACAGTGAATTTCATCTGACGAGTATTTAACGCAAGATATGCCTTACACAACTTAGAGATTTAGACATAGTTTCTTTGTAACATCTCTTTGATGGTTATTGCCTAATACACCACCAAATAGGCTTGATTACTAGAGGATAACCGTTGATATGTGTTGTTGACCTAGGGCACCAAAAAGGGGTGTTCAACTGGTGGCTTATTTTAAAATTAAAAAGAAGATTTATGTGTTTAGGAAGTGAAGAAGGAGATGAGAAGAATTAACACAAGGGTTTATAGTGGTTTGAGTGTTAACAAACCCTATGTCCACTCCCCAATTCTACACAATTGGGTATTTCACTCAACTAACCTAGTGTTTTCTAAGCTTACACTAAACTTATACAACTTATGTTTTATAGGCTCACACAAAAACCTCTCACAAGTGTTTTGTATAGGCTCACACTTCAACCTCCTGTAAGAGTTTTTTGAATCTAGGCTAACTCTCAACCTACTTACAATAGTGATTATTGCTCACACCAAACAATCAATAACACTTAAAGAAGAGTAAAAGAATGAGTAGTAAATTGGCAAGAGTTTAGTTGCAATTAATTCAATTCTCTTACATTTATATCTGTTTGGTGGAGCATTTATCGCCCACTTCCACTAAGAGACGTTACTCTAAAACTATCCCAAAATCTTCATGTTGTGCTAGGCAGATTTTGCATTAAATACTTATCAGGTAGAAATCACGATAGCTACTATAACTTTACAGTCACAAATTTCTAATTTGCACTGAGGAGCTGAAAAGAGAACCCCATTCTGTGTCTAATGGGCAGTCCACGTGTCTTTTATCCATTGGTTGTCTAAGAAAAATAGCTATTGTGTTCTACCTGCTACTTAAAAGTCGTAGTCGCGGTAGCAAGTTGGCTTTGCCTTGGGCGTGATTGAGATCACGAATTCCTCTGTTTGGAGAGGAAACTTTTATTTCTTGAGTTGCAGTCACAATGAAATATTCACCCTCATGATTTTTGATTTTCAATGGTTCCCTTGGACATTTGGCATGTTGTGGCTGTGGCTTTGATTCCCTCCTTTGTCACTATGAAATTCATGATCGCAACCTTAGACATGAATGCCACTGCTAATTCCTCTGTAACTTAACCTTATTTCCTTCAGCTGAGTTGCGATTATGAATTTGACCACAAATTTCTCTAGCATAGCTCCATCCATACTTACAGCTGATTCGTGATCATGATTTATAAGATATAGACAACAAATTTGGATAACCTTCTCAAGTTTAGAGATTTAGATTTCCATCCACCTTTCAATAAAAAAAAAACTATCTTGTAAACTACAAAACAACACTTAATAAAAACATTAGCATTGATCAATCTCTATTGTCAAGATCAAAAGAGGTTTAAGACTTAGGTTTGACCAACCTAGTCCAACAATCTCCCCCTTTTTGATTTTGACAACTTATATTGATCTTAAGGAAAATCAAATGCATAAGTTATGAAATTAGGATGGTCAATGATGAAATGATCAATGAATACTTAAAGAATTTCTAATCAACAACTTATGCTTCTCTTAAGTACATTACTTATTTTCTCTCCATACTTCTCTCTCCCCCTTCGACAAGATCAAAAAGAGGGTAAATATGGAAGAGTAAATGAATTGCATAAAGGTGAGATAAAGAGATCATAAGAAGCAAATAATAACTCACATAATTATAAGAGTTGCAATCACACAACATAACATAAAAATTGCAATCACATGGCATATTAGACAAAGAATTGCAAATCAAACACTTTTATTTGTTTATAAACTATGGGTTCAACAATGTCTACATCAAGAAATTAAAAGCAAAATAGAAAAAATAGAAATCCTAAAGACAATATAAAAGATAGGAGAATTGTCATCATCTCCAAAATTGTCTTGGTCTTCATTATCTCCTCATCCTTTGGCTTCATCACCGACCTCAACTTCTTAATTGTCCTCCTCTTATGGTGTGTCTTCCTAATTCTCAAAATTTGGAAGATAGTAAGGAGGAGCGCCTAATTTCTCTTGCAAATCCACCAAGTCACTGTGTAGGTGGGAAAAGAGGAGAAATTTTCTCTTCAGCATCCTCATCACTTTGTCCAATTTTTTATTGATGGTGGCAAGAGAGAGTTTGGACTTAGTTTTGGTTGAGGAGGTGGGACTAATTGTTCTCTTTCTTCAATGACAAACCTTTTTCTTTTAAAGGCTTAGGATGTTTCCATGCCTTTTGCTCCAAAAGCATCTAGAGTATAAGCATAAAAATCAGGGTGAATGGCTTTTGCATAGTAAGTGAGGACCATAAAGTTTTGAAAGGGAAGAAGCTTCTTAGTGAGGAATTTCTTATTTTCCTCATTAAGAGCACTAACATATCGATAGATGAAAGTTACATGAGAAGGGAGAAGAAATTGACTCTTTGGTTTGGTGCTCATATGAATTGGTTGATCACATGATAATGACCAGTTTGTATAAGCTTGTTTTTTACAATATAGAAAAGGAAAGCAAGATCCTTTTGGGACACTTTCTCATTAACATCCCCTCTTGCATTAATAGAGAGGGTGATGATACAATGAAGTAGCCAAAAAGGTAGGGTTCAAATGTATTTGGCTAAGGAGGTTTTGGGGTCATGTTTGGTCTCGATGGAAATCATAGACCAAAACTTAGACTAGATAACATCAAGAGCAAAAATGATAAACAAAATGTTATCTCTGACTTGAAGGTTAAAAAGATTGGATAATTGGTCACAGGTGATGAAAAAAGGGTCTTCAAAAGCACGAAATACTAACCCGTATTGGTTGGCATGAGATTATGCTCTTCGACTTAGAGTCACGGTACACATGAATTCTCATATGATTTCTTCATACCCGGGCTCGTCACAAAATATGAATTCATTCCACCACAGGTTAGAAGGAAATGCATGAATTTCATCTTTGATCCCTAGCGACTCAAGATAAAAAGTGAAGGGATTTTGTTTAGTAGTATGATCTTAGAGGCATTTGCTTTATAGTGGTTCTTTTCTTCTTTTGTAATCCTTTTCATCTGATGTAGAGCCGGGGGTCTAAAAGGCTGTGCTACTACCTTTCCCTTCTTTGCTCTTGAAGCTTTCTTAGGGGCCATTTAAGAATTGAAGGAAGATTTGAAGATTTGAGAGTAAGGAAGAGGATGATTGAGATATCTTAGTAAGAGTGATGAAATTCATTGTTTGGGGAGTTTATATAGGACAAGAAAGGGTATGAAAATGGCTAAAAATGGTTAGAAATGAATTAAATAAAGGAATGCAATGGTTGGCAATCAAATCATTTAAATGTGAGGTAGTTACCCAAATTCGTGATTGTAATCTAAAAGTCGCGATCGTTGATTTTGAAAAATGTGAGTAACAAACAAAAAATTCTTAAAAAATAGCACATTCAACGGTGCAAAGTTTGAAATTTGAACAAATTCACAGTAAGGATGGAAAGTCACGATCGTGAATTGATTGTTGTCAACTGAAATATGAGTACCTATAATTCGCAACCATAAACCATGAAATAGTGACTGTGAATTATAATGCAAAAAGATAACTATGAAAATTTAAGACTTGACATCTAACACTGTGATCCATTTTGATATTTTAATGTTTAATTCATGCAAGTTGGCATTGAAAAGCACAACTGCACACAAAATTAGGAAATCTAAAAGGAATAAACATCACATACATCACACAAGGCAATCATTCAATCATGGAATAATGTAACATATAGAATGATCTAATTTTTCACTTTAGGGATCTTCCATCAAGCATTCCTAACTCTCTTTTAATGGAGTTTAACCTTTCTTCATTGAGAGGTTTAGTGAAAATATCAACAAGTTGATGATTTGTGTCAATAATTCTAACACAACATCACCATTTTGGACATGATCCATAAGAAAGTGATGCCAAATGTCGATATGTTTACTCTTAGAGTGTTGCTCCTAATCCTAATATAATAAAATTTTCCTTTTAGCTTATATGAAATTTTACAACCATACGACACACAAATGTATTTCTCTATTTCATCCATTCAGCTTCAATTCGATGGGCAATATCCTCGTCATAAACCTCATCTTCCTACAAGATTGAGCTTAAGTATTTGAAGTGTGTGCTTTAGGTTATAACTACTCCCTCTAATCGCACTCCCATATTCTCTTTACTACTACCCTTACTAAACCTATAACATGTATACTAAATCTTAGCCCTGCTAATTTTTAAACCTTTTACTTCTAATGCACTTCTCTAGAGCTCTTACTTCCTATTTACTCTTGCCTGAGTCTCATCCATCAACACTATGCCATCAGCAAAGATCATATACTAAGAAATGTTTGTCACGACCTAGATTCAGGGTCATGCCGGCTCTAAGGAATGAAATGGCTTAAGGCTTTCAAAACCCGTAGCAAGTCTAATTACTCATGGTTAAAGCCCATTTCTAAACTTTTTAATACCTTAAATCTTAAATTTATACTTATCATTCCATAAACCTTACTAGCTTTCATTTGCCTCACTTAGATTCTCAGGATAATATAATTGGAAGGTAGGGATTTAAGCTAAGCTTAATCTCAAACATTCATATGAATATTTTCTTATATTGTACTGTAGACATTTAATTCATTTCTTATCATGTAATGACTGGGGGAGTCTAGACTCACCAATATATTCCTTTTTTTTTCTTTCATTTTCTTACTTTTCATTATATACACATTATTAAATATAAAACTCTCCCATTTAGATAATCCTAGAATTAGGGGTCCACTTAAAGTCATTCTATCTATAACGTTCTTTTTGTTATCATAAGCATACAACATTTATCATACATGGGCTAAGAATTTTTTTACATCTTAACATCATTTTCATTAATCATGCATCGTGCTCATTTTACGTTATATTAATGTTAGACATATACATATTGTATTATTCATAATTCAGACTTAGCTGAGATTACTAAGAATACATGATATTATAGGCAACTATGAAGTAATATTGTAGTTCCTTAATAATATGTGATAATGTCACTATGCAAGTGACTAAAGAAATTGAATTTCCTCAAAAGTGATTTTTCAATCAAGTGACTGCAATGTTTCTTAAGAAGGAGGTGGAGGAGGTTGAGTTAGTTATTACCCTTGACTTTAGACTCACTCACTTGGACCCTCTTGACCTTTTCTTAATTCTGGCATGTTCTTGTAGTCTAACCTTATTTATCCCAAAGAGATATTCATAAGTAATTAGCTTAATAGCCTTAGTAGTAATCATATAGTTAAGGTTAATGAGGTTGGTGCCACTAGCTAATCCAAAGATTAGGATGATTTGAATGAGAAGGAGGAGTGATTTTCACAACTTTACAGTTCTTCTTTTATATGTATTTGAATTACGTAGTTGGGTCATCATCGTAATGATTACAAATGTATTTTCTTCTAATGAAATTTAAAATATTGTTTATATTGATCTTCATGTCTTCTTATTCTTGAACCAATGCTTAAATGTTTGAATGTTTGTATGTTCTTTTAATTTTTTCCCTTACATATTACTTGTGATTTAAGCCTGTTGGTTTGGATAGAGATGAGGCAACCCAAGAGGGGGAGGCGGTAAATTTGATTGCAAATAAAAACATAAGCAAATAATGCACAAGCAACAAACATAAATAAACACAGAGTTTTATAATGGTTCGACAATATGCCTACTGCACTTCCCAAGCTTTCAGTTAGGCTCTTATATTCTTTTTCTAGGCTCAAGAAAAACCTTCCCTTTTTTAGGCTAAGGAAGAACCTTTCTTTTTTAAGCTCAAAGACAACCTTTACAATTTCTCTCTTTTAACAAGGAACAAGATATCTAACCCAACCCTTGGTATTTTTCTAAGGTACAATATCCATCTTTCAACTTTTCACAAATAATTTTCCTTATTCATGATTTTGATCTTTGAATATGTCTAATGGCTAGTTCACACATGGCTCTCTTTGATTGGATTCTTGGCTAACCATTGTAATGGTTCTCTATAATATAAAGATCATAGTCATGATTTATAGTTCTTTATCATGAATGCCATTTCATAATTTAGATTATGAGGGCGACCACGAATGTGTACTATCTTGCTTGATTTTATCAATTGGAGATCCTGAGTCATGATCATGACTCTAGCTTTATGGTCATAAGCTTTAAATGTGTTCAACAACTAGTTGACACGCATTGTTCTTTAATGGGTTCCAAGCTACTTGTTACAATTAATTTTCTTAGAGTCCAAACATTATGGTCATGAATATAACTTCACACCATTTTGGCCTACCTGATTTTATCACTTAGAGAAGCTAGCTTGTGATCACAATTCCTTAGTAGCAATTACAAATTGGCTTTCTTAGTTGTGACTTGCCTATCTTAGTCACTATTTATAAGACGAGTTTTTATACTTGGGAATTTGCACTCTTTTGATGTTCCAACCTATTTTTATCTTATTAACTATAAAATACACACTGAACAAACATATTAGCAACCTTCAATCTAATTTTCAAGATAAAAAATAAAGTTTGACCATCTTGGATCAATAATCTCCTCCCTTTTTCATTTTGACAACTTAAATTGATTTTATAAAGAAAAATAAATTATCATGAAGTGATACATAATATAATTTCAATTTGAACATAATAGGCACTTTTAAAAAGTTTGCTCACCCTCAATTATTGCTCGCACTTAGTATGTTAATATTATATATATTTTTTATCATACATATCTCTCCCCCCTTTTTTAAGATACAAAGGAGGGGGGGATGGGGGTGTTTATCAAGAATGCTTGGAGAACATGTGATCCTAAGGCTTGGTCTAACTCATCTACTTTGAATGAAGTGTTTTGAATGATAACAAAAAAATGACAAAGCCTTGAGAAGTTCTAATAATTGTACTTTAATATTTTTTAATACTATGAATAGACCTGATGGATGTTACAAGGCAAGAATAAATTTAATGGGCATTGAACAAATTCAACAGGCATTGAACATTTCCCAATTGGCATTGGAATATCACAACAGGTATTGGACACATGCTCAAACATTAGCTTTGCACTTAGACCTCATTATGGACATTGAGGTTTCACAACGGACATTGATATGAACCTAGCAATAAGCATTGAAAAAGTGCTCTAGTTGTGTTGCACCTTCTGGACCTTCCAACGAGGTACACTAAAACAATAAATAGACATTTAGATGTTTCTAATGGGCATTGCAAATTCTCTGATAATCGTTGAGACATTTCTATACATTTTGAAAAATAGAGTATCAAGCTCATACTTTTTAGGAAATCAATAATAGGAATTGACCACAATCCAATAGGCATTGGTCAAACTCCAACGGGTACTAAGAAAGACATAACGAGCATTGAGCGAATGTTGCAGATGCCCAAATTGTTATTGGGCATCTAACAGGCATTATGGGATTTGCAATGGGCATTGAACAAACCTACAATGGGCATTAAGAAACTAAAAATAGGCGTTAGAAATAATCATTACAAGATCAATAAGCATTGCTGAGAATTAATAGACATTGTCACCTCTAATGACTAGTTTTATAGAAAATCTATCAAATTGAAGATCAACTATTCCAATGGCTAGTTTGAAGTTCTGCTATATAAGGAGTATTTCTGAAGACAAAAAAAGATGATAAAATTTTTTAGAAAACTTGTAAACATCTAGAGAACATCTAACAAGCTCTTTGTGCAAACCTTTGGTTTTCTTGAGCACTAAAAAGTGCAATTGCTGACTAATTAAAAGGCATTGATACTACTTGGGTTTATATTTACTAATGGTTAAAAGGTTGGTATTGTACCTTAGAAAAAAACTAAGGGGTGAGTTGTCTTTTTTGTTCTTGATTAAAAAAAAGTAATTATAAAGGTTGTCTTTGAGCCTAGAAAATAGAAGGTTCTTCTTTAGCCTGAAAAAGAAAGGCTTTTCTTGAGCCTAAAAAAAAAAAAAAGAAAGGCCTAAGTGAAGACTTGGGAAGTGAAGTGGGAACAATGTCAAACCATTATAAAACTCTGTATTGATTTGTGTTTGTTGCTTCTGAATTGTTTGTTTATGTTTTTATTTACAACCCAATTCATCCCCTTTCTTGGGTTGCTTCATCTCCAGCCAAACCAACAATTGGTATCAAAGCCTAACCACTTTTGGAGCTTAAGTGCAAGGGGGATATGATCATGATAGCCTAAAATGAGCATGGATCAAAAGGACAATCAGTTGTGAGACCTCCTTTTTCAATAGAATAGACTACAAGTATTGGAAGAGCATAATGTACTACTTTTTCATATCTAAATCCATTGAGCTATGGAGAATTATAAGGAAAGGTCCATCTACTCCAATGAAGACACATGTTGATGGGACTCAAATAGAGAAAGACATTGATGAGATGTCTGATAAAGGAAAAAGGCAATAAAGGCCACCCCCATTCTACTTTTCCAATGCCTGTTGCTATGTCCATATCAACAATCATTGCAAAATCTGAATGCCTGTGGTGAGGTTCAAAGTGCATAACTCATCTATAAGCATTTGTACAACTTTTATTGTGATAGTCTAATACTTATTGAAAATTGTTTATTGCTCGTTGAATTTGTTTAATGCCCATTGAATTTATTCTTGCCCTTTATCATTTGTCAACTCTGTTCATAGTATTCAAAAACACTAAAGTATAATTACTAGAACTTCTCAAGGTTTTTTCATTGTTTTGATATCATTCAAAACACATCATTCAAAGTAGAAGAGTGAGACCAATGCCTTGGGGTCACATGTTCTCCAAGCATTCACAACATTCTTCCTCTTTTTGAATGATGAAAAAACTAAGATGCTTTGATACCAAATGTTCAAAACTTAAAAACATAAAGAGGATACCAATGGTCAAAACACAAAGCTAGATACCAAATATACCACATAGGATACCAAATGTTGAATGTTAACCACATATTAAATGTTATCCTACCAAACGAGTTTAAACAAGAATATCCAACTATAAAAATGATGACAATCAAAGCATCTAAAAACTCTTTCCCTTTTTGTCGTCATGACAAAAAGATACACAAAAAGTATTATTGAAAGTAATGCCATAATATTTGATGCCAAGATAAAGAATGATTCTCCCTTTAAAAATTTAGACTAACTATTTGAAAAATAAAATAGACATCTAAAACACAACACACTTAGATAAGGAAAACTTCCCCTATCTATATGCTTTCTTCTAACAAATCTCCCAAGAAATTCAAACAATAATTTAGTTAACATTAATTGGGGTCACATGTTCTATTCACATGTTGAGAAAAGCAAAAGATGAAGGATACTTATTAGAGATTCATAATTTAAAGTCCTCCTTAGCAAAAACATGTTGAACAATAAGGAGGGATATAAATAAATTACAGTTTATGATTTCCAAAATACAAATGCCTCTTCAAAAACTATAACTGTACTCATAATTTGATTCTTCATTTTGAGCAAAGAGTGAGGATCCTCCAGTCCTGTAAAATCAACCTTTCTTTAAAACCCGTTTTCTTTTAGGTCATTGTGGGTTAGCAATAAAAACATGTTCACTTCTCAACTTAGCATAACAAAAGTATGCTTTATGGCCAAATTTTCCACAATAAAAGCATTGCTAAATGAATGCTTTCCTAAGCTCATAATAAGATGGGTGGAGCCCAATTAGAAGATGCTTGGGACCAGGACAATAGTTCAATTTGCTTGATCTAATGTAGCCCAACATATGGAGGTGACCAAGGCTCAACACCATTTGTCTAAGGCATAAAAATTGGGCCTAAAATGTTTTTAAAGAGATAATGCCCATGAGTCAACGATCTTTCAAGATTATGCTTAGTTAGCAATGTTTTCCTCTTCTCTTTAGGATTTCTTCTTATTATCGAATTAGTTATCTTTTATCTATTAGGATTATGTTTTAGTTGTTTCTTCTTATAAGTAACTTAAATTAAGCTATTTAGGTCTAAATCTACTTTGCCTAAATATACTTGGCCTATAGGAATTCTTTGTTTTCTTTCCTTGTTTACTTAGGATTATTATTTACCTTTTCTTTATTGCATTAGAATTAGCATTAGGAGGCCAACCCTAATTATGGATGAATTTACCATAGATTTTTAGGGTTTTTCTCAAGTATTCTAAAGGCAATTTAAAGTCTTTTATTTGGCTAACAAAGGCACTTGATGAATTATTATTTTTGTTGGCATATTGCTTGTGATATTGAATTCTCTTTTTGAGTTCTTAAAAGGACTTTGTGAGATTATTGAGTGAAGGCTTAACAATTTCATAAACTTATTAATTCTAATTTTAAATTGGCTTAGTTAATTTCAGGTTTGAATTAAAAAAAACTTTAAATCTTTATAATTTAGGCTTTTAGAAATAGGTTTTCTAGAGATTTAGTTGAGATTTGAAGATGAGAAACTCCATTGCTTAATTCTTAAAAGATTTAGGACTTGTGTTCAAGTACATGGGTAAGGATTAATCCAAAATCTTCTATATCATTTGTTATTAGAGCCAAAACTTCAAAAATCAAGTTGGTATCCATTAAAATTTATTGTTCATTTTGTTCTTTGCATCACAATCGCATACTAGCCTTCATTGTGCTCAATTTGCATCCAACATCAGCTATTGTGTTGAATTTTATTTTCTTTCCTTTCCATCATTAATAGTTTATTTTAACATCCAAAATTGTTCTTGAATCATTAAAATCAAATTAGAACCGCATGCTATGCAAAATTTCCTAAAAACTAAGAATTTGCAATTTGAGTGATTCTTTTTGCAAAATCGATTCTACTTCTTTTTTTATCCAATGTTTTTTGCTTCACTTTAAATCATTAAATTAGTTTGTTTCATCATTATAAATCATATTCTTATCATTGAAGTCAGATTAGAAATTGGATAATTTCCTTAAATTAATAAACTTTGCAAAATAGCTTATTTTCCTTATTCTTGTTAGATTTCTTTATTTCTTTCCATTCTAATTAGTTTTCCTTATTGATTAAACCTTATTTTGTGTTTAATTTCAAATTAAAACCATTTGCTTCAAGAAAATCTATAAAATATAGGAGCTTTGCAAAATTTCATAACATTTAGGAAAAACTTATGATTTCATTGGTTTTTTTTTTTTTTTGCCATCTTGATTTCTTCATTCTTTGCCGTTCAAATTAATTTATTGTTGTGTTTTAACCTTTCTTTGGTGTTTCTTATGTGTCTAGGGTGAAAAAACAATGTTCAAATTGGAAGAAAAAAAAAAAAATTACGATTAGCACCTAAAATTACAATATTTAGCTTCAAAAGTGTTCTTTTGCCTTAATCAAGTTATTCTTTGTTTTTTGTTTAGTTTTAATTATTTTTTATCTTCAATTTTTTTTTAAAAAAAAAGAGAAAATAAAGTTAAAAAATGTCAAAAAGAAAAGAAAAGAAAGAAAGGAAGCTATAATTGCATGAAAGTTATTTTGAAGCCGATTTAAATCCTTTCGCTTTAATTCGGCCTAGACTTGATTTTTCATCAATTTGAGTTCAAAACACCATTTTGTAACTTTTAATTCCTTTTGGTTCTTCAAATTGTGAGTAGGTCCTTAGGATTTGTTTCTTTGCAATCAATTGTGTTATTTTGAATTCCTTTGTTTTCTAAGTCTTTCTAAGTTTAGTTTTTGGTTGTTTGTGAATTAATTGGGCTTAATTTGACATAAAGCAAAATTAGTCCTCAAAGAACTTAATGAAAAGAAACTTGAGAGGTAAAAGGCAAGAGTGCTAGCCTAAAAGAAGGTAAAAGCCTGTTTTAAGCTAAACACAAGTGTAAGTGCCATCTATTAAGTGTAAACCCATAAGAGAGTGCTTTATAAAGATTTCTTTTGTTATTTACTAACCATGATGATTTGAAGGAGTAGATAAAGATCTTGAATTTAAGTTGTTCCTCAAAAGTTTGAATGATTCCACATAAAAGGTGGAAAAGGACATGCATACAAGAATGTGGCAATTGAAAGACAAAGTATAAAAGATTGAAGCTAGACAATAAACCAATGCTTCCAATTCCAACACAACTAGTGCCAATCCAAGGGTGCTAACTCATGGGAGGATCTTTCATGATGATGAGGAGGGCAATTCCATAGAGGAACTTTCCTAAAAAACTAACAAGCAAAATGGCAACCTAAGTGGCAACAAGATAAAGATTCCTACTTGCAATGGCCAGAGTGATCCGAAGGCATATCTATCATGGGAAAAGAAAATATATTTTATTTTTATTATCATAATTATACGGAGGAAAAGAAAGTTAAGCTTACAACTATATAATTTGTAGATTATGCTCTTGTATGGTAGGATCAAATTATGTATTCTAGGAAAAAAGTGGGAATGATCCTATTTATACTTGCGTAGAGATGAAAAGGGTCATGAAAAAAAGATTTGTACCTAGCCATCATTATAAGTATTTGCACAACAAATTGCAAAAGCTTCTATAAGGTGCGAAAGTGTTGAAGATTATTATCAAGAGCTAGAGGTGATAATGATTAAGGTCAAAATTAAGGAGACCATGGAGCAAATAATGGCAAGGTCTCTTGGTGGGTTCAATAAAGACATTACAAATCAAGCAAAGATGTACCCTTATAATAATTTGGAGGACTTGTACCATAATGCTCTCAAGGTAAATAAATAATTAAGGGATAAGCCTTCTAGGCCTAATTTCTCTTCCTATTTTGAAACTAATAAATTTAAAATGGTTATAAGCCCATTAGTAGTCCCAAAGTTAAACCACTTAAAAAGAAAGGAGGGAAGCCCAATGTTCCAACCAAGGTCGAACCTAGCAAGCCCAATAAGACTAGCTCAATTGTGTGTTTCAAGTGTCAAGGAAGAGGACACATGGAATGTCATTGACCCAACAAGAAAACCATGGTGATTAGAGATGGTGAGATTATAAGTGATGATGGAGATAAAACTAACCTTGAGATGCCTTTATCAAAAGATACTAGTGATTTTAAAGATGATGATCCCAATGAGGTAACAAGTAAAGATATTATTGTGACTAGACATTATTTAAGTGCCCAAATTAAAGATGATCAAGAATAAAGGGAAACATATTTTTCATGTTAGATGTAGAATAAATGGCAACTTATGTCTTATTATAATTAATGGTGGTAGTTGCCTCAATGCCATTAACACTTATCTTATTGAAAAGATGAAACTGCCAACGTTGAAACATCTTAAACCTTATCTCTTGCAATGGTTAAATGAGTATGGGGAAATAAAAATAACCAAGCAAATTTGAATTGTAATATCGATGGGAAAAATATAAAGATGAGGTCTTGTGTGATGTTAGACCTGTGCAAGCTAGTCACATGTTGCTGGATCATCCATGGCAATATGATAGGAGGTAAAAACATGATGGGTTTTTTAATGTATATGAATTTGATTTGGGGGGCCAAACATATTATACTATCTTTTTTTTTTTTT